>CAUYLG010028104.1:0-34190 GCA_963573385.1 Cacajao melanocephalus
TGCGTCATCAAGGAAGAACTAAAAGGTATATAATCAGACTTATGCACACAATAAACTTGCTATTCTGGCATGCTACTGGCATTGCCTGAGTAGTCCTCCAGACCCCACTGTCTGTCTGCCTTTTCTTCCGCGCACTCTCTCCTCCAGGGAGTGAACATCTCCAAGTTGGGGTGAGGCCTCCCGCAGGCCGGGAGCCTCTCGGCAGACGTGCCGGTCCCCGACACCTCATCTCACTGCTTTATTTTTCTATTTATATCTGATTATACTACTTATGTATAAAAAGTTATTGTAGTTATTATTTCTGATAGGTTTTTCTTTTTGTCTTCCTACTAGCGTATTTTACGTACCACAATTGCAGTGTTTTTATATTCTGTGGTTTTCTGTGTACTTGTAACTACCAGTGTGTTTTATACCTTCAAATAATTTATTACTTATTAGCATCCTTCTTTTCAGATTGAAAAACTCTTTTTTGGCATTTCTTATAGGGAAGTTCTGGTGTTAATACATCTTTCGGCTTTTGTCTGTCTGGAAAAGTTTTTATTTCTTCTTCATGTTTGAAGGATATTTTCAGTAGATACACAATTTAAGTCTAATTTTTTTTCTTATTTTGGCACTTTAAATTTGTTATGCCTTACCTGTTGAGTTTCCACGAAGAAGTATGTTACCAGACTGTGTTAGGCCATTCTTGTGCTGCTATAATGAAATACCTCAGACTGGATAATTTATTTCAAAAAGAGGCTTAAATTCCTCACAGTCCTACAGGCTGTACAGGAAGTATAGCAGTAACTCTTTCTGGGGAAGCCTTGGTAAGTTTCCAAATATGTGGGAAGTCAAAAGGGGAATGGGCAGGTCACATGGGGAAAGCTGAAACAAGAGAGTGTGTAGGAGAAAGTGCCACACACATTTAAACAACCAGATCTCACAAGAACTGATTCACTATTGCGAGGGCAACACCAAAGGGATGTTAAAAAATTTGCTCCCATGATCCAATCATCTTTCATCAGGCCCCACCTCCAACTTTGGGGATTACAATTCAACAGCAGATTTAGAGAGGACACATATTTAAATCGTAACACAGACATACTGGATCTCCTTATATGTTATTTGTGTCTTTTCTCCTGTTGCTTTTAAGGTCCTTTCTTTATTCTTGACCTTTGGTAGTTTGACTCTTAAATGTCTTCTGATGATCTTATTTAGGTTAAATATGATTGTTGTTCTAGAAATTTCTTGTATTTGCATATTTATATATTTCTCTAGGTTTGAGAGGTTCTCCATTGTTATCTTTTTGAATAAACTTTCTACTCTGCTCTCTCTCTCTCAGACCAATAGCTCTTAGATTTGTCTTTTTAGGGTTGTTTTCTTGATCTTGTAGCCATGATTTATTCTTTATTGTTTTGTCTCCCCTTCCTGTGTCCTTTCAAATAGCCTATGCTCAAGTTCAGTAATTCATTCTTCTGTTTGATCAATTGTGCTGTTGAGAGACTGATGAATTCTTCAGTATGCCAATATCATTCTTCAGGTCCAGAATCTCTGCTTGGTTCTTTTTAATATTTCAATCTCTTTTTAAAACTCTGATAGGATTCCGAACTCCTCTCTGTGTTATCTTGAATTGCATTGAGGTTCCTTAGCACAGCAATTTTGAATCTCTGTCTGAAAGGTAAACAAATCTCTGCCTCCCTAGGACTGGTCACTGGTGGCTTTTTGATGAAGTCATATTTTTTTCATTGTCTTGATGCCTGTGGATGTTCATCAGTATTTGGGCATTGAAGGGTTAGATGTTTATGTAGCTCTTGTAGCCTCGGCTTGTTTGTACTCATTCTTCCTGGGAAGGCTTTCCAAGTATTTGAAGGGACTTCAATTCAATACACTGGTGTTGTGATGTAAGCCTTCGTTCACTGAAGTTTTATCTGTATAGGAGGCACTCCAAGCACAGTGCTGCTGTGTCTCTTGCAGACTCATAGAGGTACTGCCTTGGTGGTCTTTGGTAAGATCTGGGAAAATTCCCTGAGTTATCAACCAGAGACCCTTGCTCCTTTCTCTTTTTTTCTCTAAAGCAAATATAGTCTCTCTCTCTCTCTCTCTGTCTGTCTCTCTCTGTCACTCTCATTCTCTCTCTTTGCTGAACTGCCTGGAGTTGGGGGAGGGGTAACACCAGCACCCTTGTTGCCACCACCACTGGGATTGTGCTTGGTAAGACTTAAAGCCAACAAAACACTGGGTCTCTCCCACTGCCTGGCTGCTGCCTATGTTCACTCTATGATCAGCAGGGGGTAAAGCAAGCCAAGCCCGTGTCCTACCCTTCAGGGCAGCAAGGTTTCCCCTACCCTGATTGGGTCCAAAGACATCATCTGGGAGCCACGGTTTAGAGCTGGGAATCTTAGGAATCTACCTGGTGCCCTATTCTACTAAAGCTGAGCTGGTACCCAAGCTTTGGACAAAGTTTTCCCACTTTACCATCCCCTTTCCTCAAGCAGAGGATTCTCTCCCCACAGCTACCACCACCCCATGTCCACAGTAAATATTATCTGGCTACCGCTGATGTTCACTCAAGACCCAAGGAGCCAAGGCCTGAAAGCAGGGACTTTAGTACTCTGACGGTGCTCTACCTCACTGAGTCTGAGCTGCGAGACAAAGTCCACTTTACTCTCCTTTCTTTCTCAAATAACAGGAACCTCACCCCATAGGAACCACAGTTGGGAACGTGCTGGTTCATACCTGAAGCCAGCAAGGTTCATACCTGAAGCCAGCTTGGCTATCACTGCTGACTATTCAGGGCTCAGGGACTCTGTAGTCAGCAAGTGATGAACCTCACCAGGTCTTGGTTCTTCTTTTTAAGCAGCAGGTTTTCTTCTGGCCCAGGTTGTGTTTAGAAATGTTGTCTGGAGCTATGTCCTGGAATGGGGAACCTCAGGACCTGCCTGGTACCATATTCTATTGTGGCTGAGCAATAGAATCCATGCTGCAAGACAAAGTTCTCTATACTCTCCCCTCTCCTCTCCTTAAGCAGATGGAAGGAATCTATCCCAGGGCTTTGAGTCGTGCTGCCTGGGTTTGGGGAGCACGTGATGCAAACATGTCCTTTGGCCACCTCTGGTAATATCTCACCAGTTCATGTACACCCCAAATCTGTTGGCAGTAAGCCCATCACAGCACAAAGACTTCCCCAGACATTTTAATTGCTGTGGCTTAGATTGCCTTTTAAAATAATTTGGCAGTCCAGAGCACTTTAGCCCATGGTGGAGAGGATTACTAGAACTCAGGTTCCAACTTCTAGGATGGATGATTCACTTCTGGCTAGGACTGGTCTAAACGCTCCCTCTGCGGGTGCCATCTGAGGTCTGTCTGGTGTTTCTGCTGTGACAGGGCAGCACTCAGTTCCAACACAAAGACCCACAATCACTCCACTCTCCCTCCCACAAGTGCACAGATTTTCTCTCCATGCTGTGCACTGACTGTCTTTCCCAGACTCTCTTCAATGCTTCTTTCCTTAAAGTGATGTTAAAACAACAACAACAATAACAACAACAACAACAAAAAAAACGGTATTGGGAGGCCAAGGCGGGTGGATCACCAGAGGTCAGGAATTCGAGACCAGCCTGGGCGACATGGTGAAACTCCATCTCTACTAAAAGTAAAACAATTAGCCAGGCATGGTGGCAGGTACCTGTAATCCCAGCTACTGGGGAGGCTGAGGCAGGAAAATCACTTGAACCTAGGAGGCAGAGGTTGCAGTGAGCCAAGATGGCACCACTGCACTCCAGCCTGTGAGACAAGAGTGCGACTCCATCTCATAAAAAAGAAAAGATATTGTGATTGCTTGCTTGATTTTTGGTTCTTATGAAGGTGCCTTTTTCGTGTGGATAGTTGTTCAATTTGGTGTTCTGATGGTGGGGGTACAATTCCTGAGGGCTTCTGTTCAACCGTTTTTCTCTGTCTCCAACTCATTCTAACATTTCTGTTATTCTAAGTCTTGATCATTTTATACTGTGGAAAATAAATTCTGCTGCTACTTTTATTATAGGCTACTGTTGAATCTCGGTTTCTGTCATCCAATCAGGTTTCCAATTAGTGCTACTTCTTGTTTTGTTTTGATTTTTGTTGTTGTTTATGAGATGGAGTTTTGCTCTTGTTGCCCAGGCTGGAGTGTTAATGGTGTGATCTTGGCTCGTGGCAACCTCCGCCTCTCGGGTTCAAGCAATTCTCCTGCCTCAGCTTCCCCAGGAGCTGGGATTACAGGCATATGACACCACGCCCAGCTAATTTGTATTTTTGATAGAGACGGGGTTTCTCCATGTTGGTTAGGCTAGTCTTGAACTCCCGACCACAGATGACCCACCCGCCTTGGCCTCCCAAAGTGCTGGGATTACAGACGTGAATCAATGTGCTCAGCACAATTAGTGCTACTTCTATGTCAGAAACTAACTTAATAGATCTAAATACTCTCATAAGTCCAGCCTTGTTCAACATTAAGTACCTTCCTCGATGACATAACACCTTAGAATTTTTTCCCCCAGATATTCCTTGGGTTCTTCCCACATAAATAGTAAAAATCTTGCAGTTCCATTAATATCCATTCTATTTCTTCAAGTAAAATTTTGCCACTTTCTTCAGTCATTGAGTGATTTTACTCTAGTTAGAGATCTGGATACAATGACAGGTAGCTAGGTGGGCTTTCAGAAAAGTTTGCACCTGTATGCAAGACAAATATCCCTTTTTGAAAGTTATAGGTTCTACTGGTAAGGAGAGGTTCATCTCTTTAGATGAAAAATAGAAAGTCACTTTGTCCTGGAGAGAAAACTCAGTGGGATAAAAAGATTCAATTTAGTTAGATTCATTAGAATTACCCTGATACCCATATTACAATTTCCCAAGTTTCTCAATTACGTAAGTACAGTAAAAATGGCCATGAATAAGCTGAATTTTATTTATTTTATAATTTATGCTATAGCTACAGACAGATTGGAAATTGCATATATTGTCTCCAGAGCTAAAATAAGTAAGAGTTAAGACAGTCATAGGTCTTTGATATTTCTACTTGAGAATGAAATAAGATTTAAAGTAATTTTCTGAAAGTTCTCCACTGTAATTAGAAGCTATGATCATTTCACAGTTATTATAGTCATTATTTCCAACATTTAGTTCTATAGTGTGTGCACCTTAATTTCTCAAAGATGTGCTTCAATGAGAACTTCTTTCTAAGCAATGATAGATTATAGTTTAAGTAAATGTTTTGTTTTTGCATTCTATTTGCTTACCCAAACAAATTTCCCACTGGTGATAAGACTATTACTATTGGAAATCAAACCAAGTCACACATAGAATTTTAATTTTCAATCTATGATGCTCTGTTCTGTGAAAACTTTTCAGACACCTAATAATCAGACTAAGGTGGGAAAAAGCAAGTCATTCTAGGTATTTCAGATAAGAATTATTTAATAGAGGAATTTTGATAATGTAAAGCCATTGTAATGACTAATCAAAGACACTGTTTTTAGTTTTCAGGTATTGGACACTGCAGGACTCACAAAGAAATAATGATTAAGGATGTTGATTGCTTTCAACATTAAACTGGATATTAAAAACATATCTGGAAGTTACTGACAGAATCCCATATTTCCCTTATTGAATAGTACACATACCTGCCCATAGTAGACATTAGACAAGTAAGTTTTAATTCCCTTTTACCTCCAAAATTTTATGTCAGTACTTGTCATTAGCAACATTTAACCTGAAGCTTCATTTTCAACGACTCTAAGAAATTAAGGTTCAGGTATTTCAGCCTTTGCAGTACTCAGGAAAGCAAAGAAAGAAGAAAGAATATTTTCTGGCACAGAAAGACAATTGTTTTAAGCTGATATGTTGTAAATTCTAAGTAATCCAAATTCTAAAATTATCAGTCTCCTTGCTGTGCTGAAAGTAGAACACAGTAAAGAACATAAGTAAAAAATCAGAGAAGTCAATAAGGAATTTATTCCACTAATCAAGAAAAAAGATAATGGTGGTTGATATCAGGATGGCAGTGGTAGAGTTGGTAAAAAGTAGTCAGATTTTGGAAATATTTTGAAGTTGAAAATAACAATGCTTCCTGCCGGATTGAATATGGAGTGTGGGGGAAAGGGTGGAGTCAAATAACATTTTTTTCTTGAGCAACAAAGGATTGAATTGCCATTTATGTAGATGTGAAAAACTATGGGTTGAGTAGATTTACATCACAACACCAGTGTATTGAAATATTAAAAAGAATCAAGCAGAAATTCTGGAGCTGAAAAATGATACTGACATACTAAAGAATACATCAGTCTCTCAACAGAAGAATTGATCAAGCAGAAGAAAGAATTAATGAGCTTGTGGGTTGAGTAGATTGAGAAAAAAGACAATAATTTTAGTTTTATATGTACTACATTTAAGAAGTTTATTAGATACATAGGTAATACTGAATAAGTGGCTGAATGTTTCTGTCTGGAGTTTTGAGTGTATAGTTTCGAAGTCATCAGCGCATAGATGTATTTAAAGTCATGAGACAAATGAAATCTCACAAATAGTGGATGTATTTATGTGAGAACACAAAGACTAAGTCTAAGAATATTCCAAAATTAAAAGGTCAGAAAAAGAAAAGAAACCTGAAAATGAAAATAAAAAGAAAGAATCAATGAAATAAGAAAATAATATTGAATCCAAGTGAGTATGTGTTTGTGTGTGTGTGTGTGTGTGTGTGTTTGTGTGTGTGTGTGTGTGTGTGTGTGTGTGTGTGCTGGAGTGCAGTGGCATGATCTCGGCTCACTGCAACCTCTGCCTCCTGGGTTCCAGCGATTCTCCTGCCTCAGCCTCCCAGGTAGCTGGAATCACAGGCGTCCACCACCTTGCCTGTCTAGTTTTTGTGTTTTTAGTAGTGGCTAGGTTTCACTCTGTTGCCAGGATGGTCTCAATCTCTTGACCTCGTGATATACTCACCTCAGCCTCCCAAAGTGCTGGGATTACAGGCATGAGCTACCGTGCCCGGCCATAAGAAGATATTTTTAAAAGGACAGTCATTTTAAAAAGACATATCCAAATGGAAATTCTCTCTATGAAAAGCAAAATCAATTATTTATTTAGGGTGAAATCAAACTTGAACAATGACCTAGTACTGAGGTGAAGACAAGAGAAGTTTGGACACAAAGAGGAGAAGCAAGCAGAGAAAACAGAGTTCAAAGAATTCTGGGGAAAAGAGGATGGTCAAGGTAATTTCATAAAAAGAATATGTAAAAAAGGAAATAACGATAAATGAAAATTTGGTTGGATATAATATATAAATGCATAAATTGAATTTTGTTATCAACTTTTATCAAAGTTATAAATATTATTAAGATATACAGTTTTAGACTCCAGAATCTCAATATCAATATTTAATCAATTATATTTAACACATCTTCTATCAAGTTATTATATATTAAGAAAAATACATTAAATCAGTGATTGACAGTATGTCATTTTGATTATTATTAAGTATAACAATTTTGCTTCCACCTGAGCCATTTAGGTTAAACTAGAAATGCCCTGTTAATTATGTGTGATAAAATCACCAACTGTTCTTACACTGACCATGTTTCTAAGATTCTAATCATAAGTGCAGAAAGACGTCTCTTCACATCATCAGAGGACAGTGGATAGTCTCTTATATAAAATTTACGGCTTTAAGCCCTTACCTCAATTCCTTTGTAATAAAGATACAATTTTTTTTTTTTTTTTTTTTTTTAGTACAGGAAGTTTGGAGGAGAGTGCTTCTATTTCCAGCTCTGTAATGTATCAACTTGCAAATAAATGAGAAAATGTAAACAGTGATTCTACCATTGATTATTACCAAGACAGCATTTTGCAATTCATAAATCCTAGTGAAGCCTATTTTGCAACTTGTCATCTTTTATAAATCACCATTTTTTCTATAAAAAAATACAAGTATCTTGGAAATACAAAACAGCAAAGCATATTTAACCTATCTAAATGTGGGATTAAATTGTACTTTTCAATTTTAAGTAGATAAAATGAACATTTATCAGAAATATAACCTGATTTTAGCTAAAGAACATTCAGACATATTTTTAAATAAGATTACCATTGATTTGGACAGATAAAATGAAAATAAATCATGACTGAATATAATCATCTACAGTTTGGCATGATTAAATACTTTGGGGTTATGATTTATTTAGCTTACATACTTTGATATTTTACTTTGTAAACAGATGTTGGTGATCTTGGCCTTACTGGAATAATTTGCTTTCTCCTTCTCTTTGCCAAGGGGAAAATGAAGGAAAAGCGATTTGATTCCTTAATCACAGGGAAGACATTTTGTGGAAAATACCCATTAAAACATGATGTATAGTGTTTATTATAGTAGTACACTCCAAATTGAAGTAATACACAAACGAAATACTATCTTATACAATAATTTGAATCTTGGATTACTAAGGATGATAGAAATAGCTCGCTTATTTCTTTATGTTACATTGGCCCTTAAAATGAATGCCTGTGCTTAGAAAGATGCGAGTGATAAAGTTGAATATTAAAGAAACAATCATACTCTCATGAAAGTATTAACTATAAAGGAAATCAGGTTGCATCCAGGCTTTAACATACTTTCTGGGATGCCAGAATACTTGGAATTTGGTAAGCAACACTGACCTTAGTGTTGAATCCTTGTCTGTTACAGAGAATGACAATGGCAGTTTGACATTCATAGATCAGAAAATAGAAATAGATCCAGTGAGATAGTTCTATGACTAAAGGTGGAGATTCAATTGAGGAAAATTAAAAGTTATTTCTTATGGAGAAAGGAAAGAAAAATTACTTAACAAAATAAAATAAAATTAAATAAAATAAAGGAGTATCTACAAGAAGACCTTCTGTTTTCCGGACCCCATCATGACTTTTATAGATACTTTCATTGAGAACTCTGGAGAATCTTTTAGTGAAAGACTTCAAAATTATCATTCCACATTATATTTTTCTTACAAACTCTCCTCAGATTTCAATTCTCAAAATTCTATATATCCACAAAGATTTAGAAGTAGTAAGGAGATGGACAGTTAGCCAACCCCATCCCATTATCTCCAAGATGTTCTATAGTTCAAAGAAAATCAATACAATGAGTGAGGATCCAGGAGGAAGCAAGGACTAGGAGTAAATGAGGGTGTAGTAAGTGAAGAGATACAAAACGGCACAACTTTCTACTTTTCTCTTTACTAAATAAAAAAAAAACTGATTTATGTTTGGTTAGGACACATTCTGACATATGATATGAGTTACACCTGAATTTGAATAAACAAATTATTACCATGTCAATAATTATCTTGTAATGTCTAGACAAAACATCCTGACAGTCAACAGTTTTTGTCTGGTATGGACAGCAAAAAGTTATATGAGAAATAATACTCAAATTGATCTACATATTCAATGCCATCCTATAAAAATTCTAATTCTATTTATAGAATAAGATCTCTTGGTGGGAATGTAAAATGGTGCAGCCACTATGGAAAACATTATGAATCTTCCTCAAAAAGTTAAACATAGAATTACCATTTATCAAGTAAATTCCACTTCTGGTAATATATCCAAAATATTTGAAATTAAAATCTCAAAGGGATATAAGCATGTTTATTGCAGCATTATTTACAATAGCCAAGATATTGAAACAACCTAAATGTTCATTGATAGATAAATAAGTGAAAAAGTAGTATACACACACAGTAGACTGTAATTCAGCTTTAAAAAAGGAAATCCTGTCATATGTGACATCATAGATGAACTGTAAAGATAAGATGGTAAGTGAAATAATCCTTTTAATGGACAAATACTGCATGATTCCACTTATTTGAGATGTCTAAATACTCAAATTCATAGGAACAAAGATAAAGTTGTGCTTCCCAATGACTAGGGGCAGAAGGAAATGGAGGGATGCTGTTCAGTAGCTATCCAGTTTCAGTTAGGCAAGATGAGTAAGTTCTAGAGATCTGCTGTACAACTGATAATTGCCAGAAGGTATGCATTATAAGAAATGTTCCAAGTATATGGAAAAGCATTCTTAAAAAGTATATGAAAAATAAGAGAAAATTAAAAGGCATCAAAGACCACTATGCACTTCTTAGAATGACCAAAATCTAGAAGACTGAAAACATCAAATGCTGGTGAGTATATAGAACAACAGGAATTCTCATTAATTCCTGGTGGGAAGGCAAAATGGTACAGCCAAGTTAGAAGACAATTGAGCACTTTCTTATTTATTTACTACACTAGGTAAACTCATCATGTGATTGAGTAATGATGCTTTTTGATATCTACCCAAAGGTGTTAAAACAATTAATGCAACAAAAACTAACTTCTATCCACATTGATATTTACAGGAGCTTTATTCATAATTTCCAAAATGTGAAAGCAACCAAGATGCCTGTTCTTCAGCAGGTGAAAGCACACACTGCAGTATATTAGACAAAGGAATGTTATTCAGAACTGAAAAGAATTGAGGTATCAAGTCATGGATATATATGGCTTTTTAAAAAATGCTTATTACTTAGTGAAATAAGCCATTATGAAATGGCTAGCTGTTGTATCATTCCAACTATATTACATCCTGGAAAAGACAAAACTATGGCAATAGTGTAAAGATCAGTAGGAGAAAGGAAGGAATGCATGGATGGAGCACAGAGGATTTTTTAGGGTAGTGAGGCTACTTTGTATGATGGTATAATGGTGGATATATATCATTATACATTTGTCGAAACCCACAGAATGCATAACAAGAGTCAATCCTAATGTAAATTATGAAATTTGGGTGATAATGATGCGTCAATGCAGGTTCATTAACTGTAACAAATACATTTTTATGGAGGATGATGATAATGGAGGAGGCTACGCATATGAAGAGGCAGGAGATATATAAAAAGTCTCTGTAATTTCAAGTCAATTTTGCTGTGAATGTAAAACTTCTTTAAAAATAGAGTTTATTTTAAAACGTACAAGAGGATGCAAAAAAACAAAGTGGCTAAGCAAAACAATAATGACAATGTCATGTATATTTAAAATATATGTAGAAACAAAGTGTTTAAAAACAATAATTCATAAGTCTACTAATATTTGTCTTAAAGTATGCTATCATTTTAATGTTTTCATAAAAGTGGTAAATGAAATAATTCTATATATAGAGAAAATGTATGAAAATATTTATATATCAAAAATGATATACCATTAACACTTCCTGTCTAACAAAGCTAATAAGCTTTACTAATAGACAATGTAGACTCTAAATCCAAAGAGATTGCCAGAGATAAAGAGGAATATTTCCTGATGATAAGGAAATTACCCATCAGGAGAATATAACAAATATAAATACCTATAAATTTAATTATATAGATTGGAATATATAAAACAATTACAGAACAATAAAAAAGACATTAGTGGAAAGACTAGTAAAATCTGAATAAAAAGTAAGGTTAATTAACAGCATAACTAATATTAACTTATTGGATTTTTAATTATAATGTTTATATAAGCTATTAACATTAATATAAGTTAAGTGAAGGGTTATATTTTGAAATTTTTTGTCAAGGTCTAAAATTATTTTTAAAACCTTAACAATAAAAACATAATATAAATTGACACAAATAGAATGAAAAGAAAACAAGTTCACATTTTAACAAGTGGCCCAAAGATGATCATTTGTAAAGCAGAGTCACCACAGATGAATCTAATCTAGACAAGCTGAACTAAAAGCAAACTAGCATATGCACATTTTGGGCACTATCTTCTAGTACCTGTGTGTATGAATTGTGAGTAACAAACCACCTCAAAATATACAAGTTTAAAACAAGTATAATTTTTTGTTGCTGATCTCTGATAAAGTTGCTCTGCTGAGCCTGTTCTGAGTTTTATTTCTCAATCGTCCTTCAGTAACAACAAGTTTAGGGTGGACCTTGCTTTTTCTTCTTCATGGTGATGGCATAGGCAAAAGAGAGCAAGTGGAGACATATAAAGACTTGAGATCGAAGCTCAAAACTTGTATTTGGTCAATTCTTACTACTGTTCATCAAAGAAAATCACATATCTAAACTCAAAGTCAAAGAGCGAAAAATATGCTTCATCATGGAGGTATATAATAAAAATAATTAGAGCCAATAATGTAGCCTAATATACTGAAACCCTCTTAGCCACAAGGAGTTGTGTGCCACCAACATGTACATGTACTCATCCCCAGCATACCTAGTCCACTCACCATTCATATCATATTCATATCATGAGACTTAAAGTGCAAGATGCTATCCACTGTGTTAGGTTCAAACACAATTTCTGTTGATCTGGCCTCTATGGACCAAACAAGCAAGTTGTCTGCCCTCCTTCACCACAGAATACACACACACACACACACACACACACACACACACAGAGTAAAAACATAGACAAGAAAATTCACTCAATTTTCAGTCATCAAAAGAAATAATGGGAGACACAGAGCAGTCACTTTGTTTCAGCAATTCTCAAATCTTGCTGATTAAATGTGGACAATTTTATTTACAATGAAAATAGGGATGTTTCTTAATTAGGCCCTAACTATGCTCATTGAGATTATCTCTCTGTTCCTTGCTCTCTTTCAGACTTGGCTTTACTCTCTGGGATGTTTTGCTTCTTTTTATCATCATCTTTGGTCACTTATAAAAAAGATCATTGAAAATGTTTCCTGTTTGGTGACAGATAAATATTTTCAGCCTTATTTTTGGCATTAGAATGCTCAAACACCAGTGTAAATTTTATATATCATTACTTTCAGTCACCTATAGGATCACATGTAGAGTACTTTGCCAGTAAGGTTTTTTTTTTTCAAAATGCTGTGTTTTCTGTTTTTAATTTTAATTAGTCTATTAGCTAATATTCTAATATTTTCCTGACTTGCTCGACTAGAAACTATATTTTGTCTCATCAATTCCTATAGCATTTTACTGTGACCCGTAGTATGAATGTAGACTTTAGAGCTTTGCAATATCCACTTCTTATTTAAAATTCCGAAAGAAGAAATAAATATTATATTCATCATTGAATCATCCTAAGAAAGTAGGATATAAGCTTTTCCATTATGGTTACTAATATACTTAATCTAATTATTAAATCACACCAGTTAATGAGTCAATAATAATAATGTTATTGAACTATCAATTTAATAGTTTCAAGTCTTCAAATTTATCTTTCTTACATAAACACTTAAATAAAAACCCATGAAATGCTTAAGTAACTGAAAACTGGTCCTCTTTACATAAAAAAATATGCAAAATATTTATAAATTGATTAATATTTCAGATTTTTAAAAGGTAGTAATTATTGAAAACTTACTTGTGTCTTCCACTAATATTAGTCTCATGAAAAGTTTACACGACTTTGAAATTTCACCTCTGAAGTACTTTACATGACTTGGACAAAAAAAAAAGAGTTCTAAATCCATTATACAATTCATTGCATTTTAGCTAACATGACATTTATAAACCAATTCAAATGAAGTATTACTATTGTAAGAATTTCATTTTGGTATCTAACCGTGTAAAAAATTGTTTTAATCATAGAGTCTACTTTTCACATATCTAGCAATCATAGTACATTCAATTTATTAACAATTTTAAGTGTCAGATATTTGATTCATGTACTAAAGCAGACAAATAATTGTTAGTAAATACATGCTGAATGATTAAAAATGAGTTTCAGATAAGAGATTCAAGGTAGTACATTAACATAAGTATCTTTTGGCAACCACTGATTAATGCATATCACTGCTCAGTATAGAAGTGTTAGTAATTTATCTGGAAGCCATACTCTTCTCTTATATTGAATGCTATTAAATGTGACTTTTTTTCTCAATTGAAAGTTGCTTTTTTATTACCAAGCTTATATTATGTGTCATTATTTTATATTCTGATACATGAGTCTCTCATCTTAGATTAAGTTTCAACAGCAGTTTAAAAAACTAATAAACTCTGAAGCAAATTACTATTAGGGAAAAAAAGAAGAAAGAGTACTATTTAATGCTGTATTTAATGTAAAGATTTCATTTAATCAGCAAGAAATATTTACTGAGTAGTTCTTTTTTTAATGTCAAAAGCAGTTTTTATCATAATAGGGTAGTAGCCATTAAGCAATACTTAAAATATTTGTTTTCTTACATTTTTGAAGATTATAATACAAAATTATATTAAATTGCTTAATTAAAAGTAATTTTGTATTCTGTGGCCAATCACCTGTTACTCAGACTTGACTTAATCATTTATAAATATTTTTGAGTTATTGCTACATGTAAAACAACGTGCCCTCATGAAGTTTATTAATAACATAGGGTTTCTGTGGTCAAATTGCTTTTATTGTAAGCACATGAACTTGACTTTATTAGGCATTGAGGAAAGATTATAAACTGTATCTTAGAATGGTAGATGGCATGGAGACGTTTTCCTTTTATAATCAATTCAGCACTTTTTTTCTCATAATAGGGCTAAACAAATGGTAGACAGATTAAAACGTCATCTAATAGTCTTGACTTTATTTAAATGTCACATTGTCAAATAACTGTTTGAAATAATACTTCTTCAGTAGTTCTGAAATTACACTGGTCAAAGGATCTTTCCTAAAGAAAAGGTATGGATATATTAAAGTAGATGGAGAAGTGAAAAATATATCAGGATTTGTAAACATTATGAGTGAATTACTATTGGAAGGACATAACTTATGTAAAGGTGGCTGTGGCATTTAGACTCTAGAGTGACTTCCAAGAGATTCCTTCCCTAATGTTCACACCCTTTTGAGATCTCCTCCCCTTGGAGGTGGATGAGACCTGAACTGGCCTCTAATTAACAGCACACAATGAATGTGATAGGTGCACATGGTGATTTATTGTGAATGATTATTTTGTATCTGATTATCACTCATGTAGCTAGAAGATTTTCTCTCCTGTGCTGGCTTCAAAGAATCAAGCTGCCATACCGTAGGTTGTCTTACAGAAAGAGCCACAGGGCAAAGAACTGAGAGCTGCTTCCTATTAACAACTAATAAGAAACTAAGGTCCTCAGTCCAGCACCCTGGAAATTACTGAATTTTGCCAACAACCATGTGAGCTTGGAACCTTGAGCTTCACATGGGATTTCAACACTGATACACTGTTGAGGTCAACCTGTGAGACCTTGGAACAGAGACCATAGCTAAGCTGTACCCTGACTTCTAACCCACAGAATCTTTGAGATCAATAAATGTGGATTGCTGTAAGCTACTAGGTAAGTGGTAACATTTTCACAAAAAAATACATAAACAGTACACTAACTAAAGATTTGAGTTTTATCAGTGGCAATATTATGACAGAAATCTCAGAAAAAAATGGAAACATCAATTATTATTTATAACGCTCTCAAAACATGGAGAACTGTAAATAGCAGTATTGTTTGAAAATTTTCCTAAAAGCACTGTGTGTGGGTGTGAGTGTGGAGAAGTGGTTATGTTTTTTGGTAAATGTAGAAATAGAATAAAATAATTGGAAGAAGTTTTAGTGTGAATTTGATGAAGAAATAAAAATTTAGGATACTCCTTAAGAGGCTTGTAAAGGAATTGAAGAATGAAGTAGAGCAGCCTATAATAGGCTTAAAGCAACAATGAACTTAAGATTCATCAATTGTCATAGTATACCTTCAGATTTCTTGTATAGAGGGAAAGAGGATAAAATATAAATATAATTATAATAAGTTTGAAAAATCAGATTTTTAAACTCTAATACTAAAAATGGGGAAAGTAAGATAATACTGTATTGATTGGTCAGTGGAATGATCTGAAATATGCAGAGCTCATTATATTACACTTGAAACACCAATAGGATACCTTGAATGACAATATACAAAAAAGGACTTAAATTTAATTTAAGATAATAAAGTTAAAACTAGAGGAATGTGTATGATCATCGTTAGGATTTGATATAATTGTGAATATTAACATACCAAAAGTAAAGAAGAGGAAAGAAAATTGCAAACAGAAGGGTCTGAGTTCAATGTAACTAAGAGTGGAAAAAATTATTATAAAATAATAATTATTTAAATAATATTTTCTTTTTCTTTATTTTCATAATCTTTGTGTTATTTTTATAAAAATAGTCCCACCTATATTCATATTGAACATCTATTTAGAAAATAATTATAACACCAAAAGTGATAAAGCAGATAAACAATTCAAGAACTCAGCCCCTTTTACAATAGCTGCCAAAAAAAAAAAAGAAACAAAAAACAAAACAACAAAAACAAACAACAACAACAAACAAAATACTTAGGAATATACCTCACCAAAGAATCAAAAGACATGTGCAAGGAAAACTACAAAGCACTGCTGAAAGGAATCATAGATGACACAAACAAATAGAAACACATCCCATGCTCATGGATGGGTATAATCAATATTGTGAAAATGACAATACCAACAAAAGCAATATGCAAAGTCAATACAATCTCATCAAAATATCATCATCATTTTTTCACAGAAATAGAAAAAGAATTTTAAAATTCATATATAACCAAAAAAGAGCCTGCATAGGCAGAGCAAGACAAGACAAAAAGAACAAATCTGGTGGCATCACACTACCTGATTTAAAAACATATTATAAGGCCATAGTCATCAAAACAGCATGGTAGTGGTATAAAAAATAGGCACATAAACCAATGGAACAGAATAAAGAATTAAGAAATAAACTCAAATACTTACAGCCAATTGATCTTCAACAAAGCAAATAAAAACATAAAGTGAGAAAAAGACACCCTTTTCCACAAATGGTGCTGGGAAAATTGGCTAGCCACATGTAGGAGAATGAAATTGGTTCCGCATCTCTTACCTTATACAAAAAATAACTTGAGATGGATTAAAGACTTAAACCTAAGACCTGAAACTATAAAAATTCTGGAAGATAACATTAAAAAAATCCCTTCTAGACAATAGTTTAGGCAAGGATTTCATGACAAAGAACCCAAAAACAAATGCAATTTAAAAAAAGATAAATATGTGAGACCTAATTAAACTAAAGAGCCTTTGCACTTCAAAAGGAACAGTCAGCAGATTAAACACACAACCCACAGAGTGGGAGAAAATCTTCACAATATATACATCTGACAAAGGACTAATAGCCAGAATCTATAACAAACTCAAACAAATCAGCAAGAAAAAAACAAACAAACAATCCCAACAAAAAGTCGGCTAAGGATATGAATAGACAATTCTCAAAAGAAGATATACAATGGTCAACAAACATCTTAAAAATGCTCAAACATTACTAATGATCAGGGAAATGCAAATCAAAACCATGATATGATACCACCTTACTTTGACAAGAATGGCTATAATCAAAAAATAATAATAACAGGCAGGAAACCACATTGCCATGTATGTACCTATGCAAAAATCTTGCATGTTCTTCACATGTACCCCAAAACCTAAAATGCCATAAAATATATATTAAAAAAAAATAAAAAAATAGTAGATGTTGGCATGGATGCACAGAACAGGGAACACATCTACACTGCTGGTGGGAATGTAAACTAGCACAGCCACTATGGAAAACATTGTAAAGGTTCCACAAAGAACTAAAAGTAGAACTACCCTTTGATACAGCAATCCCACTATGGGTATCTACCCAGAGGGAAAGAAGTACCTTACAATTCTCAATTGACTTCTTTCTTTTCTTTTCTTCATTTTTATTTTATTTTCTTATAATTATTTTTTATTCCAATAGGTTTTGGGGGAAGTGGTGGTGTTTAGTTACTTGGATGAGTTCCTTAGTTGTGATTTCTGAGATTTTGATGCACCCATAACCAAAGCAGTATACAATGTAACCAATGTGTATTCTTTTATCCATTACCCCCTCTCATTCTTGCCCCATGTCTCAAAAGCCCATTCATTATTCTTATGCTTTTGTGTTTACATAGCTTAGCTACCAGTTATGAGTGAGAACATAAGATGTTTGGCACCACGTATAACATTCCTGAGTCACTTCACTTAGAATAATCGTCTCCAAATCCATCCATCCTCCTGCGAATGCCATTATTTAATTTCTTTTTATGGCTGAGTAGTATTCCATTATATATATATAGAGAGAGAGAGAGACCACATTTTCTTTATCCACTCACTTGCTGATGGGCATTTGGGCAGGTTACATTTTTTGCAATAGTGAATTATGCTGTTATAAATATGTGTGTGCATACATCTTTTTCATATGACTTCTTTTCCTCTGGGTAGATACCGAGGAGTGGAACTGCTGGTTCAAATGGTAGTTCTACTTTTAATTATTTAAGGCATCTCCACACTGTTTTTCATAGTGGTTGTACTAGTTTGCATTCTCATCAACAATGTAATATGTTTCCCTTTAACCACATCAACACCAACAATATTATTATTATTTTATTTTTTTATTGTGGTCATTATTGCTGAAGTAAGATGGTATTGCATTATGATTTTGATTTGCATTACCCTGATCCGTAGTGATGCTGAGCATATTTTCATATGTTTGTTGACCATTTCTAGATCTCCTTTAGAGAATTGTCTATTCATGTCCTTTGCCCACTTTTTGATGAAATTTTTGTTTCTTGCTGATTTGTTTGAGTTCCTTGAAGATTTTGGATATCAGTCCTTTGTTGGATGTATAGATTGCAAAGATTTTCTCCTACTATGTAGATTGTCTGTTTACTCTGTTGATGATTTATTTTGTTGTGCAGAGGCTTTCAGTTTAATTAATTTCCATCTATTTATCATTGTTTGTGTTGCATTTGCTTTTAGGTTCTTGGTTAAGAAGTCTTTGCCTAAGCCAATGCAAAGAAACGTTTCTCTGATGTTATCTTCTACAATGTTTACTGCTTCAGGCCTCGATGTAAGTCTCTGATCCATCTTGAGATGATTTTTGTATAAGGTGAGAGATGAGGATCCAATTTCATTCTTCTACCTGTGGCTTGCTAATTATTTCAGCACCATTTGCTAAATAGGTTATCCTTTCCCCGCTTTATGTTTTTGTTTTGTTTGTCAAAGATGAGTTGTCTAGAAGTATCTGGCTTTATTTCTGGGTTCCCTATTATATTCCATAGGTCTATGTGCCTATTTTTTATACCAGTACCATGCTGTTTTGGTGACCAAGGACTTATAATATAATTTGAAGTCAGTTAATGTGAGGCCTCTAGATTTTTGTTCTTTTTTCTTAGTTTTGCTTTGAGGCTATGCAGGCTCTTTTTTGGTTCCATGTGAATTTTGGAATTGTTTTTTCCAATTCTGTGAAAAATGATGGTAATATTTTAATATCAGTTACATTGAATTTGTAGATTGCATTTGGTAGTATGGTCATTTTTACAATATTGATTCTACCCATCCATGAGCATGGGATGTGTTCCCATTTGTTTGTCATCTATGATTTCTTTCAGCAGTGTTTTGTAGTTTTCCTTGTAAAAGTCTTTCACTTCCTTGGTTAGGTGTATTCCTAAGGTGTTTTTTTTTTGGGGCGGGGGGAGAGCTATTGTAAAAATGATTGCGTTCTTAATTTGGTTCTCAGCTTAATTGCTGTTAATGTACAGCAGTGCTACTGATTTGTGTACCTGGAAGTTTGCTGAATTCATTTATCAGTTCTGGGAGCTTTTTGGATGAGTCTTTGGGGTTTTCTAGATATACGAATGTGTAATGGCAAACAGCAACAGACTGACTTCCTCTTTACCAATGTGGATGCCCTTTATTCCTTTTTCCTTTCTGATTTCTCTATCTAGGACTTCCAGTACTATGTTGAATAGAAGTGATGAAAGTGGGCATTCTTGTATACTTCCAGTTCTCAGGTGGAATGCTTTCAAATTTTCTATGTTCAGTATGATGTTGGCTGTGAGTTTGTCACAGATGGCTATTAGTAACTTAAGGTATGTCTCTTCTATGCCAATTTTACTGAGGGTTTTAATCATAGAAGGATGTTGGATTTTGTCAAATGCTTTTTCTGTAGCGACTGAGATGATCATGTGAGTTTTGTTTTTAATTCTGTTTATGTGGTGTATCATATTCACTGACTTGTGTATGTTAAAACCTTCCTGCATCCTGGGTGTAAAACCCACTTGATCATGGTGGATTATCTTTTTGACATGCTCTTTGATTCATTTTCTGGTTTTGGTATAGAGTGATATTGGCTTCATAGAATGATTTAGGAAGGATTCTCTCTTTTTCTGTCTTTTGAATTAGTGTCAATAGAATTAGTACAAACTCTTCTTTGAATATCTGATAGAATTTAGCTGTGAATCCGTGTGGTCCTGGATTTTGTTGTTGATGGTAATAACCTTTCAATTACCATTTCAATGTTTCTGCTTGTTATTGGTCTGTTCAGAGTTTCTGTCTCTTTCTGGTTTAATTTAGAAGGGTTGTATATTTCCAGGAATTTATCCATCTCCTCTATTTTTTTTTCTAGTTTGTGTGAATAAAGGTGTTCATAGTAACCTTGAAAGTTCTCTCTTATTTCTGTGGTATCAGTTATAATAGCTCCTGTTTCCTTTCTAATTGAGCTTATTTGGAGTTTCTCTCTTTTTGTCTTGGTTAATCTCACTATTATTATATCATTCTTATCTATCTTTTCAAAGAATCAGCTTTTTGTTTCATTTATATTTTGTGGGATTTTTATTTCAATTTTCTTGAGTCCTGCTCTGATCTTTGTTATTTCTTTTCTTCTTCTGGGTTTGGGCTTGGTTTGTTCTTCCTTCTCTAGTTACTTGAAGTGTGACCTTATATTGTCTTTTTGTGCTCTTTCAGAACTTTTTATGTAGACATTTAATGTTATGAACTCTATTCATAGCACCACTTTTGCTGTATCATAGAGGTTTTGATAGGGTGTGTTACTAAAAGTGTTCAGTTTAAATTTTTTTTTTTAATTTTCATCTTGTTTTTGTCATTGACCCAATGATAATTCAGGAGCAGGTTATGTAATTTCCATAATTTTAAGGATTACTTTTATAATTAATGCTCAATTTTATTTCACTGTGGTCTGAGACAGTACTTGATATAATTTTGATTTTCTTCCATTTATTGACACTTGTTTTGTGACCTATCATATGGTCTTTCTTCAAGAATATTTCATGTGCTGATGAATAGGTGTATTCTGAAGTTGTTGGGAAAATGTTCCGTAAATATATCTTAAGTTCATTTGTTTTAGAGTATAGTTTATATTCAATCCATTTGCACTAGGGTATAGTTTAAGTGCATTGTTTGTTGTCTTTTTGTCTTGATGACCTGTCTCGTGCTGTCAGTGGAGTATTAAATTCTCCCACTATTATTTTGTAACAATTTATCTCATTTATTAGGCCAAACAGTAAATGTTTTATACCTTTGGGAACACAGTGTTAGGTGCTCATATATTTGGAATTGTGATATTTTCCCGTTGGACTAGGTTTTTTTTTTTTTTTTAATCATTATCATATGTCCCTCTTTGTCTTTCTAACTGTTGTTGCTTTAAAGTTCATATTGTCTGATATAGGAATAACTACTCCTGCTCCTGTTTGATACCTATTTGCATGGGATAACTTCTGCCCCTTTACCTTAAGTTTAAATTTTAGATAAGTCTCTTGAAGACAGCACTTATTTGGTTGGATAATTATTCATTTTGTTATTCTGTATCTTTTAAGCACTGAGTTTAGGCCATTTACATCCAGTGTTAGAATTGAGATGTAAGGTACTATTCTATACATTGTGCTATTTTTTGCCTGAATGCCTTTTGTTTCTTATTGTGTTATTGTTTTATAGGTCCTGTAAGGTTTATGCTTTAAGAAAGTTCTATTTTGGTGCATTTTGAGTATTTGTTTCAAGATTTAGAGTTCCTTTTAGCAGTTCTTGTAATAATTACTTCGTAATGGCAAATTTTCTCAGCATTTGTTTGTCTGAAAAAGATTGTCTCTTTCATGCATTTATGGAGGTTAATTTCACTGAATACAATATTCTTGGCTAATAATTGTTATTTAAGGAGGGTAAAAATAAGATTTCAATCCCTTTTAGCTGTGGGTTTTCTGCTAAGAAATCTGCTGTTAATCCAATAGGTTTTTCTTTATAGGTTACCTGATGTTTCTGCTTCACAGCTTTTTTGATTCTTTTCTTTGTCTTGACTTTAGATAACCTGATGACTATGTGCCTAGGCAATGATCTTTTTGCTATTAATTTCCTAGGTGTTCCTTGAGCTTCTTGTATTTGGATGTCAAGATCTCTAGCAAGGCCAGTGAAATTTTTCTCAATTATTCCTTCAAATATGTTATCCAAACTTTTAGATTTCTCTTCTTTCTTGGAAACACCATTTTTATTTAGGTTTGATTGATTAACATAATCCTAAACTTCTTAGGGGATTTGTTCATTTTTTCTTGATTTTTTTTTCTTTGTTGCATTGGGTTATTGCAAAAACCTTGTCTTCTAGCTCCAAACAGCTTTCCTCTATTTGGCTTCCCCCCAACTCCAAAAAAAAATGCAATTACTTCCAAATCGATTTAATACTTGTTTGATTCTTTTGCTGAGATTTTCAGTGAATTTCTCATTTTTCTAAGCTTGTCTTTTATTTCCAGAAGTTGTGATTTTTATTTATTTATGCTATTTATCTAGAGATTTTCCCATTCATACCCTATAACACTTTTAACATTTTTTTAAGTTAGATGTTACCTTTCTCTGGTGTCTCCTTGATTAACTTAATAATCTATCTTCTAATTCTTTTTATAATTCACAGATTTCTTCTTAGTTTGGCTCCATTGCTGGTGAGCTCGTGTGATATTTTGGAGGTGGTAAAGAATCTTGTTTTTGTCATACTATCAGAATCGTTTTTCTGGTTCCTTCTGATTTGGGTCATCTATGTCAGAGGAAAGATCTGGGGATCAAAGCTGTTGTTCAGATTTTTTTTTTTTTGTCCCATGGGCTGCTCTATTGATGTGGTATTCCCCCCCTTTCTCCTAGGGATGGGATTTTCTGTGAGTGATTGTTATTTCTCTTTTGCATCTAGCCACCCACCAAAGCTACCAGGCTCCAGGCTGGTACTGGGGAGTGTCTGGAAAGAGTCCTGTGATATTATTTTTCTTCAGGTCTTTCAGCTATGAATAACAGCACCTGCTCTGGTAGAGGTAGTAGGACGTGAAATGGACTCTTTGGGGGTCCACGGTTGTATTTTTGTTTAGTGTGCTGGTTTTGTGTTGGATGGTCTCTAGCCAGGAGGTGGCCCTGTCAAGAGAGCATCAACTGTGGTACTACAGGGAGGATACAAGCTTGCGCTAGTGTTGCTCGGATAACTATTTGGGTTTCTTAGGTTGTCAGAGGAGAGGAAATCAGATCCAAAGAGTTTGTTTCCTTTGTCTTCACTGTGTCTGAGCTCGGACTCTCCTTGGGTGGGATTTGGTGTGACCACTGTGGGGGATGAGTGTGGTTCTCAGGCCAATGTAGTGATGTTCCCAGGGGGATTATGGCTGCCTCTGTTTCATCAGCTCCCACATAGCTCAAAAGGCTGGTCTCACTTGCACTGTGCCCCACTAGTGGAACTAAGTTTATTTCCAAGCAGTTGGTGAGCAGGGCTGAGAACTGTCCCTAGGCTACAGGATTTCCAACTGAGAATGCAAGCAGAGATTTCAGTTTTTGCACCTCCTTGCCTACCATGGCTTCATGTTTGTATCTGCACTCCCCGTTCACCTTCTCCCCCAGATTCTGTCCAGGAAACTACAAGCAGGGATTTCAGTTTTTGCACCTCCTTGCCTACCATGGCTTCATGTTTGTATCTGCACTCCCCATTCACCTTCTCCCCCAGATTCTGTCCAGGAAACTACATATTAGCTCTAAAATGTTACAAAGTTCAGCTGAATTATTTTCTCCCTGTGGTCTTTACCCAATTCCACTGACAGCCCTCTCCAAAAACCCCTCTGAGACACAGTCAGAAATGGCTTCCCTGAGGACTATGAGTGCCCCCAAGGCACTTCCCACTGTTTCCTCTACTCCTATATTATGCTCAGCTCTCTAAATTCTTCTCAGCTCCAGGTAAAGTCAAATCTATCTCCCATGGCCTCCATGTTCACGTTCACCAGTGAGGATGTGCGTTTTAGAGTGGACAGTTCCCCTCCCACACTTTGAGCAATCACAGTTTTTCGGTTGTCTCAGGGAGCCTGCAGTGTTAAGCTGCTCCCTTATAAAGGATCTGGTATGTTTCAGTGGTAGTTCTTGGAGCAAAAGTTCACAATGTGAATCTTCACATGCTGCTGTGTCCATTGAAGTGAGAAGTGAAAGTTAGTCTTGTCTCCTATCAGCCATTTTTCCAGACTTCTTTCCGCAGATATTTATTTCTCTTGTTGGTATAATAAAAGATAATGCAAGCTTTTTTTTCTCAAATGTTAACTTTGTGTAAACTGATTTGCAACCAATCAAATAAACTTACTGTTTCTACTTTATAGAAATACTGAAATGCTGCATCATTAAGGATGAATTCATAAAGTGATCACTGTTATGGAGTTGTTTACAAAATTTCTTAAACCCACTTAAAGCGTATAATAATAATTATAAAATGTATGTAAGAACTCTAAAGTTAGCCTTGTTATCAGGAATATTTCAAAGTGTTCAAAAGTAGGCAAAATTCTTCTTTGTAGTATATATGACAATACCACACATAATATGCTTATTCAAACATCCTATTTTCTAAACCCAATTCCACTATCAAACTTGGGACATGATGTAAGTCACTAATAATCATGTAGTATATGTTTATTTCTGTTTTATAATGCTTTTAAATAATTTACTTATGGACTACCTAGAAGAGAACTAAGAAACTGTTGAAGATACAGCTGATTATCTAATAAGATGACTCAGGATTGTCAATGACTATGCCAGATATGTCAAATGAAAGAATTATCATTTTTCCAATAAAATATTTTAAAATATCTATGGGCTTAATACATTTTTCCCAAAAATACCCCAGAGTTTTTAGTACTTTTTCAATCCAACTTTAAAGACTTAAGCCATTATATTTTCATTGCCAGCAATGTATTACTCAAGTAGCATCTTCTATATAATTTAGCAGATTTAAATTCATACAGCATATATTGTTACATAAGATTCTCATTTTTATACCTATATAAATATCTTGCTTTTAGTTTTTTAAAGAAAACTAATGATTTAAAAAAGTCTCATTAACACATGTGCTAAAATTTAACTTTCTAATCTTGAAAACACATTTACAACTGACTTTTTGTCTCTTAATCAATGTGCATGACACAGATAAATGTATAACATAAATACCTGAGAGAAACTAATGAGATGAATGATAGGAATGTCTTTAAAAATAACTCCTGTGGATTCTGATTAGGACAAATCATCTACTACCTAAATTTAAAACTGTAAATCTAAGATCCATCACTCCAGTATCTTATCCTTATTTGAAACACATCCTTCTAAATTAAGTGTGTATTTCCTTCTAAATCAAGTGTGTCTTCAAGGGTCTTTGAAAAAAAGTTATCTTGGGTTTTGATGCATCTATAGTTTCACATGATTTTAAGAAGAAATTATCTAAATCTCAAGTATGTATTTTCTATGCTTTTGTCATGCATAATTAATGTGAAAACATACAGTGGCTTTTATTATATGCAAAACGAGATGAAATTTTATAACTTCCTGTACTATATTACAGCAACAATAATGTACTACTGTGGCTCTTTCATGCTTAGAGTTGAATTCTGATTCTGCTACTACCTGTTTCATCATGAGCATTTAGATAAATTTTCATTGCTTCAGTTTTCTCATTTTGAAAATTGAGCTATTAAAAGTAATTGCTTAATATATATTTTATGATGATTATATAAGAACATACAAGTTAGGCCTATAAAAGAGACAGAAATAATGTAAATAGTCAATAAGTAGGACTATTACTGATAATAATTTTTAATCAATATGTGACTTTAATTTAGATTCCCCTCTTCCTCCATTAGACTTAAACAGTTTTTGTTGTATTAAAGTTAGTCATGTTAGTCAGTATGCTATGCTTTCACCACAAATTGATCTTAAGTTTAAAAAACCAGGGTAAATTTGAAAATATTTAATAAACCTCCTACTTATTAAGATGTTAAGGTTCTGCATTTAATTTTCTTTTAAGTGATATGGGATAGACTGGATTACTATCCACTGTTAGCTACTAACTAAACATAGTATTGTACTTCCTTGATCTTTGCTATAGGACTCTGTAGTACTTACTTTCCAGTAGACTAGACATAGTATGGGAATTATTTTTTATCATGGAAAAAGGTTGACTAACACACATACTAAACACCTTTTCATAGAAAGAGAGAATATAATTTCACCTAATAGAGAAAGGAAAAAATAATTTTTTAAAAACTTAAACACTAATTAAAACCTATTTTTCTCTGAAAAAAAACATTTAAAGTAATAAAATCTATTGAAATTAAAAAAGATCTTAGGTATATAAAGAAAAGTACAAAATTGCATGCTGTATGTTAAAGTAGGATATGATGATTATCTTCATGTGTTAGATTGCCTGGATTATGATGCCTAGTTATTTGGTCAAACATTATTCTGGAAGTTTCTGTAACAGTATTTTTGGATGAAATTAACACTCAAATTCATGGACTTTGAGTAAAGAAGATTGAGTAAAGCAGATTGTCCTTCTTAATGTGAGTTAGCCTCATTCAAACAGTTAGATGCCAAAACAGAAAAAAGACTGACCTCTCACAAATGAGAAGAAATTATGACAGCAGGTGACTTTCCTCTCAGTTTCCTTTTGTCTTCATTTTGTCCCCAACCTGACAGCCTACCCTGAAGTCTTTGGTCTGACAGCCTCTATAATTGTTTCATCCAATTCTTTAAAATAAATATTTGTATACATATATAGAGGTGTCCCATCACATTTTTAAGGGAAAGGAAAAAAATATATTTTTTTAAAAATTAAATACTAATTGATCTGGTTCTTCTCCAGTACTAAAATATAAGAATGTTCAAGTGCCTTCTATAAAATGGTATAGTATTTGCATTTGCATATACCTATGTATATCCTGCTGTATATTTTACTTATCTCTAGATTACTTATATAACATGATATAATGTAAATGCTATGCAAATAATTTTTATACTTTTTCTTATTTACATTACTTTTATTGTAGTATTTCTATTGTTCATTTTTTTCCCCAAACATTTTCAATCCCCTGTTCATCTGATCTATGGATACAAAACTTGGTGATATGGAGAGCTGATGTTATACACATCCTACTTAATCTGTTTCTTTGGTAAACTCAATCTGATATAGATTTAGTACCAGGAGTGGATCTAGAGGAATAAAAATTTAAGAATGAGCTCTTTAATTGATTCTAGGGTTTTTGGAAGTGGCCCTCTAATAAGATTAGATTTAATGATGCTAACAAATCTTTTTTTTTTTTTTTTTTTTTTTTTTTGATAGTGTCCTGGTCTGTTACCCAGGCTGGAGTGCAGTGGTATGACCTTGTTTAACTTCAACATCTGCCTTCCAGGCTCAAGTGATCCTCCCATAGACACAATGTAGTCAAAATGTGTTCTGAAGTTGGGAACTTTTTAAACACATACATGTTAATTTTTCCATTTATTTTAGAAATCTCCTCTATTCATCCATTCTTGCATTGCTATAAAGAACTACCTGAGCTTGGATAATTTATAAAGAAAAGTGGTTTAATTGGCATATGATTATATAGGCTGTACAAGAAGCATGGCTGGGGAGACTTCAGAAAACTTACAATCATGGTACAAGGTGAAGGGAAAGCAGGCACTTTCTACATGGCTGGAACAGGAGAAAGAGAAGAAGGAGGTGCTTCACACTTTTAAACAAGCAGATCTTGTGAGAACTTACTATCATGAGAATAGCAAGGGGAAAGTCCACCCCTATGAGTCAATCACCTTTCACCAGGTCCCTCCTTCAACTTTGAGGATTAAAATTTATCATGATATTTGGGTGGGGACACACACAAATTCAAACCATAGCTCCTTCTTATCTTCTGGAATTCTTAACACAGAGACATATTTTTATGCTCCTGGTCAATTCTAGCTATAATCCATATTTTTCTGTGGATATGTAACTTCTATTATGGCATACCTTTTGTTCCACTTGTACTTTTTCTTCCATGATTGTCCAAAAATTGAACATCTCTGTTATACTGTTAGATGTCAACTAAGCTTGAGTTAGGCTTACGTTAACAAACATGCTAGGGAATAGTAAGTAGGAATTGAGAAGTTTTGCACCAATCTAAAACATTAAAAGTTACATAAGAATTATGATCTGAAGATGGCTGATTAGGAGAAGCTCAGGATTGCAGCTCCCAGTGAAAGCGCGGAGGGTGAGTGGACACCACATTTGCAGACGGATCTTTATTGCCCACAGACCAGGAGATTCCCAGGCAGAGGAGCCCCATGGGTCACCAGCGCAGCTGTTTTGGCCAGCGCTGCTGTTTCAGCCGGCACTGCTGTTTCAGCGGGCACTGCTGTTTCAGCTGGTGTGACTATTTCGGCCAGTGCGGCTGTCTCAGCCGGCGCCCTGGCATGGTAGTTCTCCATACAAAATACACGGGTTTGGGCACCATTTTAGCTGGCAATTGGAGCTCGGTGAAGACAGAGTCACCCATTCAACTGATAGAAAAGGGAACTGAAACAGGGAGCCAAGCCAGGAGATTCCAAGGCAAAAAAGCACCACGAATCTCAGCGAGGCTGTTTCAGCCAGTGCAGTGGATCGCCACATGGGAAATCACACAGATCCTGGCACCTTTTCAACAGGGGACGGGAACACCTGGGAGACAAAAAAAAAAAAAAAGGTTCTGAGGCAGGGAGCCAGATGATCAGACTCGGCTGGTCCTACCCCCATAAAAAAACAGCAATCTGAAACGCTCTGGATTGAGAGTTTCACAGCAAGCACAGCTGAACCTGGGATGGTCCAGCTCTGTGGGGGAGGGGTGTCCACCATTACTGAGGCACTCCACCACTACGGAGGTAGTCCGCCATTGCTGAGGCAGCCCACCATTGCCGAGGCAGCCCTCCATTACAGAGACAGTCTGCCATTACAGAGGTGGGTGGCCATTGCCTAGGCAGTTCTAACTATACCCATATAAACAGGACTGCAGGGAAGTTCACAAAGCAGCTGGGCGGAGCCCACAGCAGCTCAGCAAAGCCTCTGCAGACAGACGGTGACTAGGCTGCCTCCTCACTGGGCAGAGCAGACCTGAAAAAAGGCAGCAACACAACAGAAACTCATAAGTAAAGCCCTAACTCCCTGGAACACAGCACCTGGGAAACAAAAAAAGGGGGTTTATGAGTTCTGCTGCAGCAGACTTAAACGTACCTGCCCAGCAACTCTGAATGAACAACAGAGCTCACAGCTCAGCACTTGAGCTCCTATAAAGCACAGACTGACATCAGGTGAGTATCCTTCAGGGACAAAGATAGCAGAAGAAACTGGCAGCAACCCTTACTGTTCTGCAGCTGCTGCAGGTGATCCCCAGGTAAGCAGGGCCTGGAGTGGACCTCAGCAGTCCTACAGCTTGACTGGTAGAAGGAAAACTAAGAAACAGAAATGACTTCATCATCAACAAACTGGACATCCACTCAGAGACCCAATCTGAAAGTCAACAACTACAAAGACAACAGGTGTATAAATACACAAAGATGGGAAGAAAAAAGCTCAAAAAGGATGAAAACACCAGAAATCAGAATACTTCTCCTCCTACGAGGGATCACAACTCCTCACCAGCAAGGGAACAAGGCTGGGTAGAGAATGAGTGTGATGAATTGACAGAATCAGGCTTCAGAAGGTGGGTAATAAGAAACTTCTGTGAACTAAAAGAACATGTTCTAACCCAATGCCAAGAAACTAAGAAGTTTGAAAAAAGATTTGATGAAATGCTAATGAGAATAAACAACTTAGAGAGGAATATAAGTGAATTGATGGAGCTGAAAAACACAACACGAGAACTTCACGAAGCATACACAAGTTTTGACAGCTGAATTGACCAAGCAAAAGAAAGGATATCAGAAGTCGAAGATCAACTCAATGAAATAAAATGAGAAGGCAAGATTAGAGAAAAAAAGGGTAAAAAGGAATGAACAAAGTCTCCAAGAAATATGGAACTATGTGAAAAGATCTAATCTACATTTCATAGGTGTACCTGAATGTGACAGAAAGAATTAATCCAAGCTGGAAAATACTCTTCAGGATATTATCCAGGAAAACTTCCCCAACCTAGCATGGCAGGCCAATAATCAAGTCCAGGAAATACAGAGAACACCACAAAGATATTCCTCAAGAAGAGCAACCCCAAGGCACATAATCGTCAGATTCACTAGGGTTGAAATGAAGGAGAAAATGCTAAGGGCAGCCAGAGAGAAAGGTCGGGTTACACACAAAGGGAAGCCCATCAGACTCACAGCAGATCTCTCAGCAGAAACCCTACAAGCCAGAAGAGAGTGAGGTCCAATATTCAGCATCCTTAAAGAAAAGAACTTTCACCCCAGAACTTCATATCCAGCCAAACTAAGCTTCATAAGTGAAGGAAAAATAAAATCCTTTATGAACAAGCAAGTACTCAGAGATTTCATCACCACCAGGCCTGCTTTACAAGAGCTCCTGAAAGAGGCACTACACATAGAAAGGAACAACCAGTACCAGCCACTCAAAAACATACCAAATGGTAAAGAGCATCAACACAATGAAGAAACTGCATGAACTAATGGACAAAACAACCAGGTAGCATCAAAATGGCAGTATCAAATTCACACATAACAATATTAACCCTAAATGTAAATGGGCTAAATGCCCCAATCAAAAGACACAAACTGGCAAATTGGATAAAAAGCCAGAACCCATCAGTGTGCTGTATCCAGGAAACCGATCTCATATGCAAGGATACACAAAGGCTCAAAATAAAGGATGAAGGAAGATTTACTAAGCAAATGAAGAGCAAAAAAAAGCAGGAGTTGCAATTCTCATCTCCAATAAAATAGACTTTAAAGCAACAAAGATGAAAAGAGACAAAGAAGGACATTACATAATGATAAAAGGATCAATGCAACAAGAAGAGTTAATAATCCTAAATATATATGCACCCAATACAGGAGCACCCAGATACATAAAGCAAGTTCTTAATGACTTACAAAGAGACTTAGACTCCCACACAATAATAGTGGGAGACTTTAACACCCCATTGTCAATATTAAACAGATCAACAAGACAGAAAATTAACAAGGTTATCCAGGACTTGAACTCAGACCTGGACCAAGCAAACCTAATAGACATTTATAGAACTCTCCATCCCAAATCCACAGAATATTCATTCTTCTCAGCACCAAATCACACTTACTCTAAAATTGACCACATAATTGGAAGTAAATCGCTCCTCAGCAAATGCAAAAGAATGGAAATCATAACAAACAGTCTCTCAGACCACAGTGCAATCAAGTTAGAACTCAGAATTCAGAAACTAACTCATAACCGCACAGCTTCATGGAAACTGAACAACTGGCTCTTGAATATTCACTGGATAAATGATGAAATGAAGGCAGAAACAAAGATGTTCTTCAAAACCGATGAGAATGAAGACACAACATACCAGAATCTCTGGGACACATCTAAAGCAGTGTCTAGAGGAAAATATATAGCAATAAATGCCCACATGAGAAGCAAGGAAAGATCGAAAATTGACACCCTATCATCAAAATCGAAAGAGCTAGAGGAGCAAGATCAATAAAACTAAAAATCTAGCAGAAGACAAGAAATAACTAAGATCAGAGCAGAACTGAAGAAGATAGAGACACAAAAAACCCTTCAAAAAAATCAATAAATCCAGGAGCTTGTTTTTTGAAAAGATCAACAAAACACAGACCACTAGCCAGATTAATAAAAAAGAAAAGAGAGAAGAATCGAATAGATGCAATAAAAATTGATAAAGGGGATATCATCACAGATTCCACAGAAATACAAACCCTCATCAGAGATTATTACAAATATTTCTATGCACATAAACTAGTAAACCTGGAAGAAATGGATAAATTCCTGGGCACTTGCATCCTCCCAAGCCTAAACCAGGAAGAAGCTGAAACCCTGAATAGACCAATAACAAGGTCTGAAGTTGAGGCAGCAATTAAGAGCCTACCACCCAAAAAATGCCCAGGTCCAGAAGGGTTCACAGCCAAATTCTATCAGACGTACAAAGAGGAGCTGGTACCATTCCTTCTGAAACTATTCCAAACAATCCAAAAAGAGAGAATCCTTCCCAAATCATTTTATGAGACCAACATCATCCTAATACCAAAACTCAGGAGAGACTCAACAAGAAAAGAAAACTTCAGGCCAATATGAATGATGAACATAGGTGCAAAATAAAATAGTGGCAAACCAATTGCAATAGCACATCAAAAAGCTTATCTACCATGATCAAGTAGGCTTTATCCCTGGGATGCAAGGCTGGTTCAACATACACAAGTCTATAAACATAGTTCACCACATAAACAGAACCAAAGACAAAAACCACATGATTATCTCAATTGATGCAGAGAAGGCCTTTGACAAAATTCAACAGCCCTTTATGCTGAAAACCCTCAATAAACTAGGTATTGATGGAATGTATCTCAAAATAATAAAATCTACTTATGACAAACCAATAGCCAATATCATACTGAATGGGCAAAAACTGGAAGCATTCCCTTTGAAATCTGGCACTACACAAGGATGCCCTCTCTTACCACTCCTATTCAATATAGCATTGGAAGTTCTCACCAGAGCAATCAGGCAAGAAAAAGAAATAAAGGGTATTCAAATAGGAAAGGAGGAAATCAAATTGTCTCTATTTGCAGATGACATGATTGTATATCTAGAAGACCCCATTGTCTCAGCCCAAAATCTCCTGAAACTGATAAGCAACTTCAGCAAAGTCTCACGGTACAAAATCAATGTGCAAAAATCGCAAGCATTCCTACACACCAATAACAGACTTAAAGAGAGCCACATCAAGAATGATATGTCATTCATAATTGCTACAAAGAGAATAAAATACCTGGAAATACAACTAACAAAGGATGTAAAGGACCTCTTCAAGGAGAACTACAAACCACTGCTCAATGAAATAAGAGAGGACACAAAGAGATGGAGAAACGTTCCATGTTCATGGTTAGGAAGAATCAATATCATGAAAATAGCCATACTGCCCAAAGTAATTTACAGATTCAACGCTATCCCCATCAAGCTACCAATGACCTTCTTCACAGAACTGGAAAAAAACTTCATATGGAACCAAAAGAGAGCCTGCATAGCCAAGTCAATTCTAAGCAAAATAAACAAAGCAGGAGGCATCACACTACCAGACTTCAAACTATACTACAAGGCTATAGTAATCAAAACAGCGTGGTACTGGTACCAAAACAGAGATATAGACCAATGGAACAGAACAGAGGCCTTGGAGGTAACACCACACATCTACAACAATCTGATCTTTGACAAACCTGACAAAAACAAGCAATAGGGAAAGGAGTTCCTGTTTAATAAGCGGTGTTGGGAAAACTGGCTAGCCATGTGCAGAAACCAGAAACTGGACCCCTTCCTGACACCTTACACTAAAATTAACTCCAGATGGATTAAAGACTTAAACATAAGACCAAACACCATAAAAACTCTAGAAGAAAACCTAGGCAAAACCATTCAGCACATAGGCATATGCAAGGACTTCATGACCAAAACAACAAAAGCATTGGCAACAAAAGCAAAAATAGACAAATGGGACCTAATCAAACTCCACAGCTTCTGTGCAACAAAAGAAACAGTCATTAGAGTGAATCAGCAACCAACAGAATGGGAAAAATTTTTTACAATCTACCCATCTGACAAAGGGCTGTTATCCAGAATCTACAAAGAACTAAAACAAATTTACAAGAAAAAAACAAACAAGCCCATTCAAAAGTGGGCAAAGGACATGAACAAACACTTTACAAAAGAAGACATACATGAGGCCAACCAACATATGAAAAAATGCTCATCATCACTGGTCATTAGAGAAATGCAGATCAAAACTACATTAAGATACCATCTCATGCCAGTTAGAATGGTGATCATTAAAAATCTAGAGATAACAGATGCTGGAGAGGATGTGGAGAAATAGGGACATTTTTACACTGTTGGTGGGAGTGTAAATTAGTTCAACCACTGT
>CAUYLG010028105.1:0-34732 GCA_963573385.1 Cacajao melanocephalus
CCTCAAGGACCTAGAAATAGAAATTCCATTTGACCCAGCAATCCCATTACTGGGTAAATATCCAAAGGATTATAAATCATTCTACTATCAGGACACATGCACACGAATGTTCATTGCAGCACAGTTTACAATAGCAAAGACGTGGAACCAACCCAAATGCCTATCGATGATAGACTGGACAGGCAAAATGTGGCACATAACACCATGGAATGTTATGCAGCCATCAAAAACGATGAGTTCATGTCCTTTGTAGGGACATGGATGAACCTGGAAACCATCATTCTCAGCAAACTAACACAAGAACACAAAATCAAACACCGCATGTTCTCACTCATAGGCGGGTGTTGAACAATAAGAACACATGAACACAGGGAGGGGAGCACTACACATCGGGGTCTGTTGGGGGGAAATAGGGGAGGGACAGCGGGAGGTGGGGAGTTGGGGAGGGATGGCATGGGGAGAAATGCCAGATGTAGGTGAAGGGGAGGAAAGCAGCAAATCACACTGCCACGTGTGTACCTATGCAACAATCTTGCATGTTCTTCACATGTACCCCAAAACATAAAATGCAATAAAAAAATAAATAAATGAGATATGGCTATATGCATAATTTCAGTACATTAATTCATTTATTCCTCAAAGCGATTGTATTGGAAAGGCACTACTTGTGTTCCCACTTTGCAGATGAAGAGAGTAAAGCATAAAGAGATTAAGCCACTTGTCCAAAGCCTCACTTGTAAGTAGAAGAGATGGAGTTTAAAATACTACCTATACTACCCCTTAACTTGTTACCTTTATTTCTGTCCTGTTTCCCCCACTGAGATGAATGTCCACCATATTTCCTCAACTGTACTCAGATCTCTTTGATATTCTTTTTACTTTTGTACACGGTGCCTAGTAAAGTATTATTGTGACATACACAGTTTGGGGAATAAAGTAATTACTTTTTAATGTCAAATGCTTCCTTGCCTACAAAAGAAACTTTGCATCAGTTTGGATGTGAGGAGTGTATATACTCCAAAATAGTGGTATAAAATATCTATCCATTACCACAGCATTAAACCAGATGCTGATCTTGATGGCGAGAAGACACACAATGTCGTGTCTGTAGAGAAAATCCTGCAGCAATGTGTGGTGATTTCCAGTGCTAAAAAGAAAATACTTGAAAAAAGCAAGGCTATTTTTGTAAGTTAAATATTGCCAAAAGCTCTGAATATAAAGGATATTTTTTTAAAATACTTGTGCAAAGACTTTGAGTTTTCTCTCTTAAAAGCATGATAGGAATAGCAAACCACAGGAAATCAGTGCAATACAAGATACTTAAACAAGGATATAGTCTGTAACAGAAGTCTTTCCACAGCCAACCTAGTTAAAATTATTAGCAATTGCTTAGTGAGAAGGAATTGTAGGTGACAAAGAGAACTCATCTATCTACCAGTTGTTGAGTTTGTGGCATATAAGTATATATTTAAAATTGAATAAAGGTTGTATTCTACAGTGGTGTTTTACCTCTTCACATTATAAGCTTTTTGTTTGTTTTGTTGGTTGTTTTCTTTTGTTATCTTTCCAATGACTCAAGTTCAAAAGATCATTTGAATCATGTCAGGTATAAATTACTGAACTGGAGTGGTGGTGTTGGCCAAGCCTCAGGAATGAAGTCAGGTGCTAGGGACCAGACAGCAAACCCAAGGAAACCATGACCCTTCCAGAATGTGCTTTTTATCAGAGAATGTAACACGTTATCTTGATACTTAGTAAGAGTTAATCAGTGCTTGGTAACTAGACTTGTAGAAACTCTCTAACTGATTGTTATTTTGTAGTTCACTGTTCTGGTCACTAATATATTGTTAAATGCAACTTGTAATGGAAGTTGTGGTTGGAGATAATGTCCCTTTTTACTGCTTTATTTGACAAGAAATTTTAAGCAACAAGGAAAAAAACCGTATTATTTCTTTAAGTCCTAATAAGAGCTAAGATTTTATTCGAAAGTACAGACTTTATGTATCAAATGAATTAATAGCGCATTTCCTTAAATTCTGTGGTTCCAGATAATGAATGAGATAGCCAGAAATAGGTTAGTGTCTTGCTCAAAGCCATTCTGTAGTCAGTGACAACCACAGCTTTGATACTTTACCTTAAGAACTATCTCTAAATATGCATTTGTGATCTTTAATAAAAGCCAAGTTGCTGGAGAAGAAAAACCGTGCCTATTTCAAGATACTGAAACAATTAAATTTTTAAAAAATCATCCATATTCTGATGTATCTTCATTTAGAGCACCCAAATCTACATTTATACCCAAAATGTATTGGTCAATATTTAGTGGCATGACATTTCCTAATCTACAAGAAAATACTGTAATCATGGTAAGAACATTGAGTAAATTTTCACAGTAATTACTCAATAAGTGCAGTTAGAATGCTTTCTGGTTTTAAAAAGCAAGGTAAGACTTTTTGTTTAACTTTTATTGAACAGTAATATCATTTTAGGCATTTAGCTCAGTAGCTAGACTAAGGTGCAAAGGAGACTTACACACTGGATACACTCCCAAATCGCCTGTGGAGCTTTTAAGAAAGACATTCCCATACCACTTCCTTGACCTAGTAAATCCATACCTCCATGGGAAGGATATAGGAAACTATAAATTTACAAAGCTCTTTCATAGCCAATGTTTCCATATTTAGATTATTTCTAGTTTTTAGTAAGCTGATTATTAATTGATTGTAGTTCACTATGGGGCTCTCCATGGAAGATGCAAAGTATTCTTGCTACTGAAAGACCACTTAAAAAATAAGTGTGAGGTATCACATTCACTTTGACTATGGGAGGAGACTAGGAAAATGTCTTCATGAGACAAGAAAAAAGTCATTCTTTCTCTTTGCACATATTTTCTATAGGAAAGTTTGTGTCTATCATTCCACTACTGTGATAAGAAACTTCATGCAAATAAATTATTTTTCTCAAGTTACTCTAAAGTTTCATGGAAGATATGATAGTAAACACAAACATCCTGCCTTCTAGCCTTTTTCTCTCTCTGATATACACATGCTTTCCTTTATTTCCCATTCAACATCTTTTTGGACTATGAGTCCTCACCAGTTCTTACTATATAGACTATAGACCATAAGAACAAGAAATTAAGTTGTTTATACATGACTTTTTACTAGTATATACTGAAGCTCATTTCATATTTTTCTGCCCCATAAAATAATGGCTATCATCTCCAAAACCTTAGTTTGTTTGCAACATGAAAGGAAATAGAGTTATAACCTGAGGGTATCAAAGAAATCCAGGAATGTATAAGTCTGTTACAAGATTTTAAAATGTCATCATTTTTTACTTCACAAAATGAGATGCTCAAATATCAATAAAGAACATACAAAGAGGTAACTCAAACCCGGCTTCGCAAACATTAGCTGGTCACCTATCTTTAATTTATTGGAATTTGAGAGGCTAAAAGTAGAGCTGGCAATAAAAAGAAGTGAATGTCCTGGCCCTAGGCTGTATCATGGGGGTAGACAGTCAAGGGCTGCTTCTCTGTCACCGTAAGCCTTGTAAGGAAAACTTCAGAGAACTATAAATATATATATATATATATATCTCCATCCTCTGGATACTGAAGAGCACAGGAAATCAGTTTCAGTTTTCAACACAGGCCAAGAAACTCTAAAGGTGAGAGGCTGTGATCAGCCACTTCAGGTGTTAGGAGTTAAGACAAAACCACTTCAGGAGTTATATTTCAACCAATGCTTGGGTTAAAAATGTGTAAAATTTTCTCTTAGACCCAATGTGGGTCATGTGAGCAAGACAAATTGCCTAAAGACATTTCAAATTCTCCCTAAAAAGACTTCCTGAAGGGACAAGCTGCTTTTCAGGAGTTCTGAGGGCTGCAGATAAAATACAAATGGCCAGCCGAATACACACACACATACATGCACACAGTCACACACACTTTTTAGTATTTATTTGGCCCAGTTCTCAGAAAATTAAGGCAAATATTCACACTTGGCATTTTGGAAAAACATACCAATAACCAATGCACTTAAAACAAAAAAGTGGCTTTGACCATCCTCCAAATCTGGAGATATGCTTTAATCGTGTTATAACCAGAGGAAATTATTATTGGATTACATTAATGCTATTTATCTCTTCTTACCTCTTCCCCCTCCTCTTCCTCCAAACATAGGGTAATCAAAAATTGAAATATATAATGAGGAGTTGGCAGAACAGGGAAGAAAAAGAGTCAGCAAAGTCAAAAAATGGACAAGTAGATTATTCTCCTCTCATCATTATTTAAAACATCCAGCCATAAGCTATTCTATACTCGAGGAAGGGAAAAGGTTTAATATTAAAGATTGGAGTTCTGAATATTATAGAGGGCCAAATATTTCCATTGATAAAAGGTAACTATTAGGGATTGAAATAATTTGTCACTAGCAGATCTACCCACAAAGAATAGCTAAAGGAAATTCTTCGGTGAGAATGGGAATTATAAAGGAAGGAATCTTGGAGAATAAGAAAGGAAAAAAGAACAATGGAAAGATGAGAAATATACATAGTGTTTTTGAATTATATTTGATTGAAATAAAAATTATAACATCATCTTATAATAAAGACATTGATATTTAAAAGTAGGAAAGGTACAAGGGTCTAAGTGGAGGTAAGATTTTCACACTTCACTCAAGGTGGTAAAATGTTGATACTATTAGATTGTGATAAAATACATATGTATATTATAATACACTTAGCAACCACTGTGAAAGAGATACATTCAAAAACACTCCAAAAAATCTAGATGGAACCCTTAAAAATGCTCAAGCAACTTCTTAGGTAAGCAAGAAAAAATAAAATTAAAAACAGAGGAAAAACATAAAACATAAAATGACAGCATTAAGCCCAAAATATAATTACCTTAAATGTAAATGGTCTAAATACAATAATTGAAAGTCAGAAATTGATAGACTTAAAACAAGAAATATCACCCAACTACATGCTGTTAAAAAGAAACTCACAGCAAATTAAACAATCTAGGTGTGTTGAATGTAAAGAGATGGCAATGATATAGCATATAAACATACTAATCAAACAAGCGGGAGCAGCTGTATTAATATCAGATGAAACAGACATCAGTGCAAAAAAATCACTACAGACAAAAAGGGATATTATGTAACAATGGGGCCGATCCACCAGGAGAGCATACAGATTCTACATGTGTACAAATCAAACAACAGAGCCTAAAAATAAATGAAGCAAAAACTGATATAATTGAAAGTAGAAATTGACAAGTAACCACTAGACTTGAGGACTTAAATGGAATGAACAGAAAGAAAATCATTAAGGATATGGATAATCTGAACAGCATTCTCAACCAACTTATCCTAATGAATATTTATAGAACACTATGCCCAATAACAGTAGAATATTCATTTTTTCAATTTCCTATCAAACATATATTAAAGTTTAACCCATGTTCACTGAATATAATAAATAAAACTAGAAATTAATAACAAAGACAATAGGAAATTAACTCCTGGAAATTAAACAACAGAGTTTTATATAATCCAGGAATCAGAAATAAAAATACAAAGAACTAAATGGAAATAAATACACAACATTCTAAATTGTATAACACATATCAATTGTGAGTTTATTCTATTACCTTCATTCTCTTAATTTCAGGAACCAGGACATAGCAGTCATTATTAGTGTCCCTCACAGATCCCCTTTACCTGACTGGTGGATCCATTATCTCATTGCTGTCTTAGTTGCTGTCTCTCCCAGCTACTTCTTTTCCCCAGAGAAATGCTGTCAGGTGGATAGAAGCCACTTTGTTCAGCAGGTTAGTCACCTATAATCACTACCACTACCCACACTCACTTGAGGAAGAACTTTCAGCAAAAGCCTGGGTGACTTGGGTATAAAAGCCTTCCCCATTGTCATAAGGTAGAGCCAATTCTGTGGCACAATTTTGATTTAGAAATCCCCACTGGATCATTGAAATGGAAACTCCAGTTGAGAGTACATTCTTACTTAGCTCTTTCTTCTGCCCTCTCCTGCTTTCTCACTCTTGTTTTCCTGAGAGCTCTCCCTCAATAAATCAGCACACACAAATTATATCCCAGGTGCTCTTTCTATGGACTCTCAACCTAAGGCAGTTGATACTATTAATTTGTCCTGGGAAGACATTAAGGATGGGATTCTAGAGTTGGATCACTGCTTGTTTGGCTGGCACTAAGAACGTCATCACTGGTGGTAGATGGAGTACTGTTAGTTGCTGCCATGCAGTAGCAGTGCAATTATTAGGATTTTCACCTGTCGTAAACAAGGTAAAGATAAAATTTGAAAAAAATGTATTCTCTCTGACAATATCTCTGGCATTTAGGAGAAACAGTAATTATAAGAAACATGGATCTGGATGGTTGTTCTTATTTTAAAGAGAAAATACAATGACAAAATCCAGGCATTTGATTACCATTTTAAAGAAAAGTATGACAATTGTAAACCAAAAAAAAAAAAAAAAAAAAAAAATCTGAAACAGGTTCCAATTTAGAGGTTTATTTTGAGAAGATTAAGGACATGCCCATGACAGTCTCAGGAGGTCCTGATGATGTATGTTTAAGGTGGTCAAGCTACAGCTTGGTTTTATATATTTTGATGAAACGTAAGACATCAAGCAATACATAGAAAATAACACTCATTCAGTGTAGATAAGTGGGACAATTCAAAGTGGGAGGGCTTATAGGTCATAGGTGGATTCAAAGATTTTCCAATTGGCTACTGATTGATAAAGTTTATCTAAACACCTGGGATCCATAGAAGAGAGTGTCTTGGTTAAGATAATAGGCTTTGGAGACCAAGGTACTTATTATGCAGATGAAGCCTCCAGAAGCCTGCTTCAGACAGAATAGATCATAAATGTTTCTTATCAGACTTAACAAGATTCCAAACTCTTATTTAATTCTCTCCTGGATCAGGGAAGAGACTTGGAAAAAGAGAGAGATTATCTATTGAATGTACATTTTCCCCACAAAAGACAACTTTGCAGGGTCATTTCAAAATATGTAAAATAAACATATTTGAGGGTAAAATACTTTGATTTCCTTCAAGGCCTGCTGCCTTGTGATGCTACACTAGGGTCTGGCTTAAATTTGGTGTCTTATTGCTACAAAAGGTCTTAACATCTCCGTTTTAATGTTAATGCTTGTATTAGTCTGTTCTCACACTGCTATGACAAAATATTGGAAATGGGTTATTTATAAAGGAAGGAAGTTTAAGTTACAGTTCCACATTGCTGGAGGGAGAGGCCTCAGGAAACTTACATTCATGGCAGAAGGCAAAGGAGAAGCAGGTGTCTTTTCCAAAGCAGGAGAAATGCCAGATGCCAATAAAACCACCCAATCTCATAAGAACTTACAACCAGGAGAACAGCATGATGGAAACCACCTCCATGATCCAATTACCTCCAGCTGGTCTCACTCTTGAGACATAGGCATTATGGGGATTACAATTCAAGGTGAGATTTGGGTGGGAACACAGAGCCAAACCATATAATTACACCTCTGGCCCCTCCCAAATCTCTTGTCTTTTCACATTTCAAAACCAATCATGTCTTCCCAACAGTCCCCCAATGTCTTAACTCACTTCAGCATTGATTCAAAAGTCCACAGTCCAAAGTCTCATCTGAGAAAAGGTAAGTCCCTTCTACCAATGAGCTTCGAAAATTAAAAAGCAAGTTAGTTACTTCCTAGATACAATGCAGGTACCAGCATTGGATAAAGGCTCCCATTCCAAATGGGAGAAATTGGCCAAAGCGAATAAGCTACAGGCCCAATGCAAGTCCAAAATCCAACAGGGCAGTCATTAAACCTTAAAGCTCCAAAATGATCTCTTTTGACTCCAATTCTCATATCCAGGTCATGCTGATACAAGAGGTAGGCTCCCAAGGCCTTAGGCAGCTCTGCCTCTGTGGCTTTGCAGGGTACAACCCCACTCCTGGTATGAATTGACTGTATTAATTTGTCTCCACACTGCTGTAAAGAAATACGTGAAACTGGGTAATTTATAAAGCAAAAAGATTTAATGACTCACAGTTTTGCATTGCTGGGGAGGCCTCACAAAACTTGCAATCAAGGCAGATAGCAAAGAAGCAGCAGGCACCTTCTTCACATGGTGGCAGGATGGAGTGAGTATAAGTAGGAGAAATTCCAGTTGCTAATAAAACCATCAGAACTTATGAGAACTCACTCACTGTCATGAGAACAGAATGTGGGAAACTGCCCCCATGATTCAATTACCTCCACCTGGTCCTGTACTTGACATGTGGGGATTATGACAATTACAATTTAAGGTGAGATTTGGGTGGGGACACAGAGCCAAACCATATCAGTGTTTGTTAGTTGTTTCTGAATTCCAAAGGGAGGGTATAATGAGGCATGTCCCTTCCCATAATAGCCTAAACTATCTTGTCAGGTTAACTTTGTAAGGCTCAAGGCCAAGAGTAGGAGTCCATTCAGATAGTTGGGGACCTTAGAATTTTATTTTTAGCTTATCACATTCAAAGGGTTACTTCTCATCTCCTGCACTGGAGGGTGACTGAATGGCTGATTTTCAGTTGAGGTAAAGCAGTGCCCTAAAATGGAAGAAGTAGTACACTTTCACTTAGAATGGAGCTATGTGGGCCCACATACTTGAGAAACATCAAGCCACGACTTTTCTGAACTCATGGGGTCTTCAGAACAAGCCAACTCTCCCTTGATGGGAGATAAAGACCTCTTTAGCTTAAAGACAATGCCTAAGTCTCAAATGTGTCAGGTGCCTTAAAATGCAATGCTTACTTTTTATTGGATCTGATACTACTTCCCCACATGACCCACAGAAAAATAACTAGGGTTAACTATCAGCACTAATTTAAGGGGAAGTTCTGGCTCCTCTATAAATAAATAAATAAAGTCCAGGCTGAGGTGGTCTCAGACAGAGATGAGAAACTTGTTGGGAACTGGAGCAAAGGTGACTCTTGTTGTGTTTTAGCAAGGAGACTGGCAGCATTTTGCCCCTGCCCTAGAGATTTGTGAAAATTTGAACTGAGAGAGATGATTTAGGGTATCTGGTGGAAGAAATTTCTAAGCAGCAAAGCATTCAGGAGGTAATGTGGGTGCTGTTAAAGACATTCAGTTTTATAAGGGAAGCAGAGGATAAAAGTTCAGAAAATTTGCATCCTGACAATGTGGTAGAAAACTAAAACCTATTTTCTGAGAAGAAACTCAAGCCAACTGCAGAAATTTGCATAAGTAACAATGAGTCAAATGTTAATTCCCAGGATGGTGGGGAAAATGTGCTGGAGAAATGTCCTGGCCTAGGAAAAAATGGTTTTGGGGGACAGGCCCAAGGTCCCCATGCCATGTGCACCCTAGGGACTTGGTGCCCTGTATCCCAGCCACTCCAGCCATGGCTGAATGGGGCCAACCTAGAGCTCAGGCCATGTCTTCAGAGGGTGCAAGTTCCAAGCCTTGGCAGCTTCCACATGGTGTTGAGCCAGCAAGTGCACAGAAGTCAAGAACTGACGTTTGGGAACCACCACCTAGATTTCAGAGGATGTATGGAAATCCCTGGATGTCCAGGGAGAAGTTTCCTTCAGGGATGGAGCTCTCATGGAGAACCTCTGCTAGAGCAGTGTGGAACTGAAATATAGGGTTGGAGCCTCCACACAGAGTTCCTATGGGGCACCATCTAGTGGAGCTCTGAGAAGAGGGCCACTGTCCTCCAGACCCCAAAATGGTAGATTCACTGACAGTTTGCAGCATACACCTGGAAACCACAGCCACTCAATGCCTGCCTGTGAAAGCAGCCAGGAGGGAGGCTGTACCCTGCAAAGCCTCAGGTGTGGAGCTGTCCAAGAATATGGGAATCCACCTTTTGCTTCAGCGTGATCTGGAAGTGAGACATGGAGTCACAGTAGATCATTTTGGAGCTTTAAGATTTGACTGACCATTGGATTTTGGACTTGCTTGGGGCCTGTAACCCCTTTTTGCCAGTTTCTCCCATTTGTAGTGTTGTATTTACTTAATACCTGTACCCCAATTGTATCTAGGAAGTAACTAGCTTGATTTGATTTTACAGGCTCATTGACAGAATGGACTTGCTTTGTCTCAGATGAGACTTTGAACTGTGTGGACTCTTGGGTTAATACTGAAATGAGTTAAGACTTTGGGGGACTGGCTAGAAGGCATGATTGGTTTTAAACTGTGAGGACATGAGATTTGGAGGGGCCAGGGTCAGAATAATATCATTTGGCTGTGTGTCCCCACCCAAATCTAATCTTCAATTGTACTCTGATAATTCCTATGTGTTGTGGGAGGGACCCAGTGGGAGATAAGTTTAATAATGGGGGCAGTCTCCCCCATACCATTCTTGTGGTAGTGAATAAGTCTCATGAGATCTGATGGTTTTATCAGGGGTTTCCACTTTTGCATCTTCCTCATTTTTCTCTTGCTGCCAGCATGTAGGAAGCGTATTTTTCCTCCCAACATGATCCTGAGGCCTCCCCAGCCATGTGGAACTTTAAGTCCAATTAAACCTCTTTTTCTTCCCAGGCTTCTGTATGTCTTCATCAGCAGCATGAAAACAGACTAATACAGGCTACATTAGCTGTGACCATAAGTGAGGCTCCCCTGTCTTTGGAAAGGAGAGAGAAGAATGGGAAGGACTAGGTATGGTGGATTGATTGCCAGCTCTGCAGCAGAACAACAGAATATCACATGTGTGGACTTCTACGTTTTTCGAGTTTAGTCTCTGGTTCCTGGACAGCACCTCTGAACCTGTCTGTAACCTGAAGGAACTTGCCACCTTGAAGGGAAGGACACAGGCTTAGCTAACTTTGTCACCTGCTGATTATAGAGCTTATATAGGTGGTAGCCACAGAGTCTTTGAAGCAGGCCTTAGGGGAATTTCAGTGTTGTGCTGGCTTTAGGACTGATTTGGCACCACATCATTGCTTGATGTGGTGACTCCTAAAGCAGATACAACTTTAGTCACATTATCCAAGTCCTTAGCAACATCTGGAAAGTATTCCCAATAAAGTGACTAAAAATAAGCCCAAACTGTGAAGAGTACAATAAATACCTGACTCCTCAATACCCAGTCAGACATACAAGTGTCAAGACAATCCAGGAAAACATGATGTTACCAAATGAACTACATAAGGCACCAGAGACCAATCCTGGAAAAAGAGAGATATGCGACCATTCCGACAGATAATTCAAAACAGATGTCTTGAGGAAACTCAAAGAAATTAAGGATAACACAGAGGGAATTCAGAATTATATCAGATAAATTTAACAAAAAGATTAAATAATTTAAAAGAATCAATCTGGAACTGAAAAATGCAGGTGGTATACTGAAGAATGCATCTGGGTCCTTTAGTAGCACAATTGATCAAGCAGAAAAAAAGGATTAGTGAGCTTCAAGATAGGTATTTGAAAATACACGGTCAGAAGAGATAAAAGAAAAAAGAATAAAAAATAATGAAGCACACATACAGGATCTACAAAACAGCATTGAAAGGGCAAACCTAAGAGTTATTGGCTTCAAAGAGGTGATGGGAAAGAGATAGGGGTAGGAAGTTTATTGAAAGCAATAACAACATATAATTTCCCAAACCTAAAGAACTATATTAATATCCAAGTACAAGAAGGTACTCGAACACCAAGCAGAATGAACCCAAGGAAGACTACCTCAAGTCATTTAATAGTCAAACCTCCAAAGATAAGGGATGAAAACAGGATGCTGAAAGCAGCAAGAGAAAAGAAACAAAGAACATACAATGCAACTCCAATACACCTGGCAGCACACTTTTCAGTAGAAGCCTTACAGGAAGGAAGAGAGTGGCATAAGATATTTAAAGTGCTGAAGGAAAAAAACTTTTGCCTTAGAACAGTATACCTAGGAAAGACATCCTTAAAACATGAAAGAGAAATAAAGATTTTCCCAGAGAAACAAAAGGCGAGAGATTTAATCAACACCAGACCTGTCATACAAGCAATGCTAAAGGGAGTACTTCAATCAGAAAGACAAGAACATTAATGAGTAAGGAGCAATTACCTGAAGGTACAAAACTCACTAGTATTAATACATACACAGAAAAACACAGAATATTATAACATTGAAATTGTGATGTGTATATTAACCTTATCCTACGTACAATGACTAAATGATGAATCAATCAAAAATAAGAACTTCAGCAACATGTGAAAACACAGAGAGTACAATACAATATACATGGAAACAATGAAATGTTAAAAAGTGGGGTGTGATGTTAAGGTGTAGAATTTTAGTGTTCTTTTTCCTTGTTTTTGCAACAAGAGGAATAGAAAACCATGAAGTACACAAACAGATCTCGTTTTGCTTGCAACAAACAAGCAAAACAACCTGTTGTTATCAGCTAAAAAGAATGAGTTGTAAGACAGCATTTTCAAGCTTCACGGTCATCTCAAACCAAAACACAGACAAAGGATACACAAAATAAAAAGCAAGAAAACAGACCGGACGTGGTGGTTCACACAAGTAATCCTAGCACTTTGGGAGGCTGAGGCAGGTGGATTACCTGAGGTCAGGAATTCCAAACCAGCCTGGCCAACAGGGTGAAACCCTGTCTCTACTAAAAATACAAAAATTAGTCAGGCATGGTGGCTCATGCCTGTAATCCCAGCTACTCGGGAGGCTGAGACAGGAGAATTGCTTGAACCCAGGAGTTGAGGTTGCAGTGAGCTGAGATTGTGCCATTGCACTCCGGGCTCGGTGGCAGAGATGAGACTCCGTCTCAAAAAAAAAAAAAAGCAAGAACGTAAACTATATTGCAGGAAAAATCACCTTTGCAAAAAAATAGACAGGAAACAAAGAAGACCACAAAACAATCAGACAACAAATAACCAAATGGAAAGAGTATTTACTTAATAATAGCAGTGAATGTAAATAAATTAGACTCCCCAGTGAAAAGTCACAGAATGGCTCAGTGGATCAAAAAACAAGACCCATTAATCTGTTGCCTACAGAAAACACCCCTCAACTATAAAGTTCAGTGAACTCATTTTTGACAAAGGTGCCAAGAACATCCAGTGGGGAAAAGACAGACTCTTCAATAAATGGTGCTGAGAAAACTAGAATCTATATGCAGAAGTATGAAACTAGGCCCCTATCTCTAGCCATATAGAAAAATCAAATCAAAATAATTTAAAGACTTAAATCTAAGGCCTCAAACTATGAAACGACTACAAGAAAGCTAGAGAAAATCCCCACAAAAATAGTCTTTGGAAAAATTTTTTGAGTAATAATCCACAGCACAGATAACCAAAGCCAAAATGATCAAATGGGATTTCATAAAGTTAAAAAGCTTCTGCACAGCAAAGGATACAAGCAACAAAATAAAGAAACAATTTACAGACTGGGAGAAAATTTCTGCAAACTGCCCATTTGACAAAGGATTAATAACAAGAATATATCAGGAGCGCAAAAACTGTATGGGAAAAAATCTATTAATCTGATTTTTTTAAATGGGTCACAGATTTGAATATACGTTTTTTAAAAGAAGACATGCCAGTGGTACACAGGCACATGAAAAGGTGCTCTACATCAAAGATCAGTGGAGAATTGCAAATAAAAAAATACAATGAGATATAATCTCATCCCAGTTAAAATGGCATATATCCAGAAGACCGTAAAATGATTTAAAGTCTTAAATCTAAGGCCTCAAACTGTGAAACTACTGCAAGAAAGCAAATGCTGGCAAGGATGTGGAGAAAAGGGAACCCTTGTATACTTTTGGTGGGAATGTAAATTGGTACAACCACTACAGAGAACTGTTTGGAAGTTCCTCAAAAAAACTAAAAAAGAGCTGTCACAAGATCCAACACTCCCACTCCTAGGTATGTACTGAAAAGAAAGGAAGTCAGTATATTAAAAACATATCTGCACTCCCTTGTATATTGCAGCAGTATTCACAATAGCCAAGATATAGAAGCAACCTATTGTCAATCAACAGATAAGTAAATAAAGAAAATGTAGTACATATGAACAATGTAGTACTATTCATACATAAATAGAATGACATTGTCATTGGCAATAACATGGAAAGATGTGGATGCCATTATAATTAAACTAAGCCAGGCACAGAAAGACAAATATTGCATGTTCTCACTTATTGGTGGAATCTGTAAATCAAAACAATTGAACTCAGGGACATAGAGAGTAGAAGGATGGTTACCAGAGGCTTGTAAGGGTAGTGGAGTTTGGGGTAGAGGTGGAAATGGTGATTGGGTACAAAAACAAATAGAAAAAACTAAGACCTACTATTTGATAGCACAACAGGGTGACTATAGTCAATCATAATATAAATGTACATTTTAAAATAACTAAAAGCATATAATTGGATTTTTTTATAACACAAATGATAAATTCTTGAGGGTATAGCTATCCCATTCTCCAGGATGTGATTATTATGCACTGCATGCCTGTATCAAAGTATCTCATGTACCCCATAAATATACACATCTACTACGTTCCCACAGAAATTAAAAAATTAAAAAAGAGTGTCACAAAAGACAAATACAAGATATTCAGAGAACAGAGATATAATCTCTAATATAAGAATAAAGTCTAAGAAGAGAGAAAAAATTAAATAAACATAACATTAGGCACTAGTGTTCAAGTAAGATAAGCAAATTGCCAGAAGCAAAAAAAAAGCCTTAAATTGGCAAACTGAAGAACCTCACTGAGTGAAGAATCGATTAAAACACTGACACAAACAGACTTTTGAATACTAGAATAACATGTCTCAATTTCAAGAATAAAGATGAAATTGTATAGCTCTTTAAAAGGAGAAGGAAAATAAATCAACTAGTACCAAACTTCTCATCAGCAACAGTGACAGAAGACAGAGTATGTCTAAGAGGACAACTGGAATAAGATGTATATACCGCTAAAAAAACAAAACAAAACAAAACAAGAAAAACATTATAACCCAAGAATCTTGTATTCAGCTGAGATTTCCTCTCACCAATTGGGGTTATAGGTAGATACTTATAGGATTTCAATCATTCAGAAATATTTGTAGAACTTTAGTGATTCTGAGAATATATCACATAAATAAATTTTTCGAGGAAAATACATGAGAAATGACTCTAATATGAACTGGCCTATGGGCACAACTGGGCCAGCCATCTGCTTTGTTAATGAACTTTTATTGGAACACAGCCGCATCCATTTCTTTCCATATGGCTACTTTCACGATACAACTGCATAGCTGAATAGTTACAACAGAGACCACATGGCCCATAAAATCTAAAATATTTAGTATCTGGCCCTATACAAAATGTTTTCTGACTCCTAAACAAATGACAGACAAATTAAAAACAAGAATTATCAGGGTAGAAGATGAAGCTGTGGTTGTCAATTATATGAAAATAAGATTCTATTCCACTCACCAGAACCCTTTAGTATATAATCTAAAATTTACATATGTGTGTGTGTGTGTGTGTGTGTATACACACACACACACACACACACAAACACACATATACATATACACACACTTATGTACATACTTATATACATATAAACGTGCTTATGCATTTGGTCCCAATTTCATTTCCAGTATTTATCACTTTTCCTTTCTTTGCTGCAATTTCTATTTTGAGAGCCAATTCTTCCTTCGATTATCTATAATGTCACATGGATTTATCCCTGAGTGATAAGGAGGCAACACGACTACACACTTTTCTGTCTGTATATGAACTAAACGGCTGCCCAGTGAGTGACCACTGACAAACTTGAAAGAAGTGACATAATTTATGACTGATTATTATGCACACCTTTGTATTTATGTAGTAATTTGTGGACTGAAAGGTTATTAATGAAGTTGTATTTTGTGCAATTACTTTCAGTTAGTATATCATGGTGACTGATACTTCAACTACGTTGTTGGAGAACTAGATTTAAATAAGATCATGGTAACCAAAAATTGTGCGTATCACAACGGTGAACATTGTTAATTTGTGACTAAAATGTTTAACCATATCAGCAAAATCTAGATGTTGGAAGTAAGAACTGAAAGCATTTTGCAGATCTTAAAGAGAGTATATTCATAGGGTTCTAGTGGGCAGAAGAGAATCTTAATTTCATATAATTGAAAAAAATATATATTGGATTATTCATTTCAGGAAACAAAAAATAACAATCACTGAGATGGAAAACCAAGGTTAAATTTTCAAACAAATAAGATAGAAAGGGAAAAAACTGGTTATTATTAGTAGGTCAATTGGTACATTTATTTTACAGCTCTCTCTAGCTCACTTTCTTACCTTCCTCAGAGCCTTGCTCAAATGTCACATTATCAATAAGGACTTCCCTGAAATTATGTATAATTGAAACCCTAATGTCTTAGCTCAGGCTTTTATAACAAAGTACTATACATTTGGTGGCTTACAAACAACAGAGATTGATTTCTCACAGTTCTGGAAACTGGGAGTTCAAGATCAGGATGCTTGCATGGACAGGTTCTGATGAGGAGCTCCTTTTAAGTTGCTGACTGCCAACTTCTTATAACATCATGTGGCAGAAGGAGAGTAAGAGATCTTTCTGAGGTTTCCTTCCATAAGTGCACTGATCTCGGTCATGAGGTCCCCATCCTCATGATCTAATGATATCCTAAAAAATCACTTCCTAAAATCATCACCTTGGGGGTTAGGGTGGCAGCATGAATTTTTGTTGGTTCACAGATGTTTAACACGTAACACCTAAGTCTCAGTATATTCATCTATCAATTTTGGAAAAGTACCATAGAATACACAGAATACTGTCATGGGGATTCAATGAGCTAATACATACAAAATCTCAGCATAGTGTCAGGCACATATTAGATTGCTAATACAATAAGTTCCCTCTAGGACTTTCTTTCTCACCCCTTTTTTTATGTGGCCATCATTTCAACACAGAGTTCACAGAATTCACAATAATTTTTCTGTGAATGAGAAAAACATATTAAGATATCCTTAAAAAAAACCTCTGCCAGGGCAATTTGCATTTTAGAATAGGAAGTGGGGAGAGAGAGCAATGCTTAACCAAAGTAACTGAATCTCTATTAGTGGAAGTCTATGTGTATTCATCTCTGAATACATGGAGACATCTTTGATTGAGTGTTCTCAACCCAGCCTCAAGCTTACTATTCAAGCATCTACCCGTGATCCATGCTGCTTTTCTGTATGATCTGTGCTGAGGTCCTATACATAAAAATGAGGTTTAGCCATATCAGAAGACAAGGAAATAAATGTGAAATAGTTTGTGTTGACTTCTACACAGCCAGAAGGAATTATGCATGAGTTCTGCATAGTAATGAAGTATTAGGAAGAGGGAGAACAAGCTAGGTGCGTAGGTTCATTCCTGCAATCCCATCACATTGGGAGGCTAAGGCAGGCCAATCACTTGAGGTCAGGATTTCAGGACCAGCCTGGCCAACATGGTGAAATCCTTTCTCTACTAAAAATACAAAAATTAGCCTGGCGTGGTTGCAGGAACCTGTAATCCCAGCTACTCAGGAGGCTGAGTGAGGAGAATCACTTGAATCCTGGAGGTGGAGAATGCAGAGCTGAGATGGTGCCACTGCACTTCAGCCTGAGTGACACAGCAAGACACTATCTCAAAAAAAAAAAAAAAAAAAAAAATGAGGGAGAACAAATGGGAGGAAAAGAGAAAGAAACACAGAGGCAAGGAAAGAAACTGAGAAATGTAGCTAATGAGAGAAATAATTAGCAATAAAGCCATTGGTTATAAATGTTATGAGGAAATGATTTATTCATCACTTGAGACATAACTTGTCATCTATTTCTCTTGGAGAAATATCTGTTTAGTGAAATTCTTTGTAAGTATGCCAACTTACGCAATTTCTGTAATTATGTTCTTTTAGATTTAAATCCCATTATATTTTAAAAATCTACCCCAAGAGAAGGGAAAAGCCTCTCAATCACACATGTATATTCCTAAGGCCAAGGTCTCCAAATCCCCTTTTAACCCCTGGGGTGGATATGGAGGGAACTGGGTTCCAATTTTTAAGAGTTCTCATTGGTGATGGGGGGATGAAGGCAGCAAACTACCTTGCCATGTATGTACCTATGCAACAATCCTGCATGATATGCACATGTACCCCAGAACCTAAATTACAGTTAAAAAAAAAAAAAAGAGTTCTCATTGGAAAGTGTGGTTTCCAAGGCTGCCCTTTGTTCCCAGTGTTGGTCTTTCCTTTTAAGTGCCATGGGAATATCAAAAGTCACATCACAATATGTGTCTTGTCATATTTCATCTAATAAACTCACACGAGTAACAATATGCATAGATTCATGTAAATGCACAGAAATTGGGCTAGACGATGGATTAAAACTTAAATCGTTATTTTACATTTCATCTTTAATGATTTTGCACTGTTAAAACCATCTATGAGAATAATTACATATGTTATAACCGCAATTCTTTTAAAATGTAATTAGAACCACTAAATGTTTCAAAACTTATAAAAATATTTCATAAAAGAGGAAGAAGGGATCTCAGTGACCAGATATCAATACTGTGGTACATCAGTGTATTGGCAAAGGAAGAAACAAACAATCTATCCATGTTGCAGAACTAAGAGCCTAAATTTCATATATATTTAGAAATAAAGAACTTAATAAGCCTGACAATATAAATATTTAGGAACAAAGCAAAATACAATAAATAGCATTCAAATAATTTGATACCCATTTTTAAAATGTCTTGTTTGTAAAACTGACATATAATTAACATAAAATTCAGCTATTTAAAGTGTACAATTTGGTGGTTTTTTGTATACTCACAAAGTTATGTAATCATCACCATTATCTAATTCTACAATATTTTCACCACCAAAGGAAACTCTGTACATATTAGTCACTTTCCATTCCTCCATTCACCCTACCACTACTCAGTCCCTAGCAACCACTAATCTGCTTTCTGACTCTGGATTTGCCTACTGTGGACATTTGAAATAAATGGAATTGTGTGATATGTGGCCATTTGTGTTTGGTTTCTTTCAATTAGCATAACATTTTCAAGATTTACTCATAATGTAAAATATTCTAGTACTTTAGTCAGTTTGACATTTAAATGATATTCCATTGAATGCATACATGTGAGCTGTTGACAGATAATGCTGCTGTGAATTTTTTGTACAAGATTTTACATGGGCATATGCTTTCATTTCTCTTGGGTATATGCCTAGGAGTGGGATTTCTAGATTATATGGTAGCTTTAACTTTTGGAAGAATGATTACACTGTTCTCTACAGCAGCTGTACCATTTTCCATTTCTACTTGAAAGGTATGAGGGTTCTAATTTTGTCACATGAAAACGCTTCTGAATTCATGTTTTTGTTTGTTTTGTTATAACCAGACAAGTGGATATGAAGTGGTATCCTCATTGTGGATTTGCTTTTCATGCCCCTAATGACTAATGATATGAAGTATCTTTTCATGTGCTTACTGTCCATGTGTATGTCTACTCTTGAGAAATGTCTATTCAAAATTCTGCCTATTTTTATTTGAGCAGTTCTTTTATTATTGATGTCTAAATGTTCCCTACATTCCAGATAGCAATCCCTTATCAAATATATAATTTGCTTAAATTTCCACCAATTATGTGAGTCATCTTTTCACTTTCTCGATAGTATTCTAGGAAGCAAAATGTTTTAAAATTTGATGACGTTCCATGCATGCATGCCTATATGCATGTGAGTGAGTTTAATGCGCATGGGTTTCTAATGATTTTCTATATGTAAGATTGTGTCACCTAAAATACAGATAGCATTACATTTTTCTTTTCAATGTGGGTGCTTCTTTTGCTTGCCTAATTATCCTGGCTAAAACCCTAGTAAAATGTTGGATAGAAATGGCAAAGATGGGCATTTTGATTTTAGGGTGAAATTTTTCAGTCTTTCAACATTAAGAATGGAGTGTGCTGTGGGTTTTGCATAGATGCACTTTGTCCAGCTGACAAAGTATGTTTTTCTATTCATAATGTTATTTTATAATCAAATGCTGTTGAATTAAAAAAAAATGTTTCTGTAGTTAGATGAATATGTGATTCTTTCTATTAATATATTATATTGATTCATTTTCATGTGTTTAACCAGCATGCATTTGTGTGATGAGTTCCATTTGCTCATGATAAATAATCTGTTGTATATGTTTGCTGGATTTCATTTGCTAACATTTTCTGACAAATTTTATGTCTGTACAGATTAAGGATACTAGCAGAAATCACAGAGTTTCTTTTCTTCTTATTTCTTTGGTTTTGCTGTCAGGCTAACACTGACCTCATGTAATCAGCTTGGAAATGCTGCTTCTCCTATTTTCTAGAATAATTGGGAAGGATTAGTGTTAATTTCTGAAAACATTTGCTAGAATTCACCAGTGAAATTATCTTTTCATGGAATTCAAAACCATAGCTCTTAAATATCTTCATTCCATCAATCTTTGCGCTGTTATTGTCATATAACTGATCTTTTAAACTGTATGAATCTTAAAACAAATTTTTTAAATATATCTTTCCTAGATATGGGCTTTTTGCTTGACTTTTGTTTGCTTTTATTAAGTACTTTGAATTAGTTATCTCACTACCTCCTTGTGCTCTTTCTCTCTGCTGAAGGATCAAGTGATAAATTATCAAGGTTTCTTCGTATGTAAAGAATAATTTTTCTCCTGGTACTTCTAAGATTTTCTCCTTGTTATTGGCTACTGGCACTTTTACTATGATATATTTGTGTGCGGATGTTTTTATATTCATTCTACCTGGAGTATATTGAGCTTTTTCAACGTGTAGAATAATGTTTGTCATTCAATCTGGTGAGTTTTTGTCATTATCTTTTTCATATTCTAATTTTAAATAGGTTTGCATGTCTGATGATATACCAAAGCTTTCTGAGGCTATATTTATCCTCCTTTTTTTTTTCCTTTCTATTATATCTCAGATTGAGTAATCTCAATTAACTATCTTGAAGTTTGTTGATTCCGTCTTTTCAAATTATTCTATGCTTACTAGGAATATTGTTAGAGAAGAAAAGGAACATTCTGTAAGCATCTTCAGGTTGTAAGACAGAAAGCTGATGAATAAAATAACACAATATGGATAAACTGAAACCTGAAAACTTCACATATCCCAATCTGGCTCAGATATTTCTCTCAACAGAATTGCATTTCCACAGTGTTTGACTTTTGATCTGTAGCTATTAGCTTATTTCAAAGACAATCGTATTCTTGAAAAATTAACATGACAATATGAATAAATTAGCCTAACACCTTATTTGTTCTACACAGATAAATCTCAATACTAAGAACAAATTTCATGCCTTCTGCCCAACTATGTAACTGTCATTCTAAGCCCTGTATAATCATATTGGTAAAGATTCCTACAATAAGAGGGAAAGATATATATAATTCATAACAAAATAGTTATAAAAAATTTAAAGTTGGAATATATAGATATTTCCCTTATTATTGATATGCCTTTAACCAAAATCTACCAGATTAATGTATCATGTTTAACTATCTGATCAACCAAATGTAACAGGCATGTGCCATGTTTATTTGCTTCCGACATTAACTTGAAACTGTGTCCTTTTTTCCTTCCCTACAAACACTTCACTTGGATAGGGAAGAACAAAGAAGAAAAGTTTTAAATTTCTAGATTCAGAGGACATATTTGATTATGAGAATTAGAGAGATGTGAACTGATAAGAGAGAATACATAAACTGAGAAGTAGGAAATACAGTATTTTAAAGATAAACAGAAGGAAAACTGCAGTGCCTTTTAGCATTTTTTTTCCTTCTCTCCAAAATGAAGTGATGGCTGTAGAGTGAGAAGGAAAGACATGTGGTATGTGGTATTCTGATGAAGTTTGAGGGATCAGTGGTATAGAGGTTACCAATTTATCTCACGGGTGTAGTGTGTGAAAGAGGAATCCTAAGAAACTATCGATTACATTTAGTTATGGGCAAGTCAACAGAAAGCTGAGGAAGTTATACACTTAACTTTCAGGGAAAAATCCTGCTTCCTCTCAAGTTTCTTAGAGAGCTCATTATGAAATAATAAGCAGGCTGTAGTCTTTAGCTGGGAGTGCCAGTCCTCAAAACATCACAGAAATGTGGACAGGTCACTTGTTCAGCATTGAGAAGTAGAAAGCAGCTGTGTATTTACAAGATCATCCATTAAAGGACATCTTCCAAGAGTTCTGTTTACTATCCGCATAGTATCCAGTGCCACTTAAAATATCCAGCATACCGTGCTTTTCTGAAGAGAATGACTGTAAGGTCATCATAACTGTGTAATGAAAACCTCGAGGTTCCAGCCTGAGTGTTTAATTCCTCTTCTAATTAGGTCAGATGAAGTATACTGAAAGTGCCAAGACTACATTTGCTGTTGTTGGTGAAACTGCAGGCAGATAAAGAATTTAAAGCTAGTTTTATAAATAAAGAGATTCTATATATTAACTCCCAAGTTTTTTGGGCTGTGGCCACTGTGAATCATCATATATGTTACATGTACACATATATATCTCAATATTTCTTCCGATATTATTTAATAATTTTTTTTTACTTTTACCACATGAATTTCTAGGCATATTGAATTATATACATTTATTTTTTCATTAATAGAGAAATTTTTGGCAGAAAATGTAGTGTAGTTGAGGAGAGACACTTTAGCATTATGGGAAGAGCATGCTATAGATAAACCTGGCTTGAGATAATGTCTAATCTTGTAATTTATTTGCTTGTGACTTGAGCAGGTATCCACTTCTGGTAACCTCTCTTTTTCTTTTTCCTTTTCAAATAATAATAACAACTTATTGCAAACAACCTCTGTGCCAACCATATACAAGACTATTTAACTTGTGTCAATTTACTTAATCCCCACAGAAAAATCCATAAAACTGGTATTAGTTAATTTTAAGATGAGAAAATAGGCTCAAAAAGTGAAGTAAATTGCACAAAGTAAATGATTGCATTACATCTTAAGAGCATGTTTGTCTTATCCTGAAGTCCTTACTTTGAAGTACTTGGCCTTTCTAACTGTCAGTTAACTCATTAATAAAATGGGCATAGTTGCACTCCTCACAAAGCTTTACACATATTAAATAAAAGAATGTATGAAAATATTGAGCACATAGTGAGTGTAAATAAATGTGTATTTCCTTTTACTATGTGTCTTAATCTATCTGAGTTGCTATAACAGAATACCACAGAGCTAGTGGCTTATAAATGACACATTTCTTTCTTACAAATCTAGAGGCTGTGAAATTCACAATTAAAGTGCCTGATGGTTGGATGTCCGGTGAGAGCCTGCTTACTGATTCGTAGATAGCATCTTCTTGCTGTGTCTTCACATGGTGAAAGGGGAGAGGGAGCTCTCTGAGCCCTCCTTTATGAAGGCACTAATCCCATTCATGAAGACTCCTCCCTCATGACCTAATTATCTCCAAAATGCTCCAACTCAAAAGTGAGGAATTCAACAGAAGAATTTGGGGGAATCACAAATATTCAGATCATAGTACTATCCCCTTCCTATAGGAAATCAGTTAAATGAATATTTTGATTTGACTTTTTTAATTTATACAGGCAAACAAAATTGGAATTTTGAAAACTGCAGAGTGTGGTACAGATCACAACAAGCATAAGAGCACTTTACTTCCCTAGAAACCCCTTATCTAACAATTTCAATGATCTGGAACAGAGGCAAGAGCCAAAAGTTAGTAAATAAACCTTATAGTAGCTACAGAATAATATTAAAATGTGCAGACATTTTAATAAGGCCCTCTTCTACATGACATTAGTCAATATCATTTGGTAATTTTTTATTGTAGTCTTTTTTAATTTTTGTTTTATGCTTAAGGGTATGAATGCAGGTTTGTTTTATAGGTAAAATCCTGTCATGGGGCTTTGTTTCACAGATTATTTCACTACCAACATGTTAAGCCTAGCAGCCATTAGTTATTTTTCCTGATCACCTCCCTCCTTCCACCCCCACCCTACATTAGGCCCCAGTGTCAGTTATTACCTCTATGTGTTCATGTGTTCTCATTTAGCTCCAACTTATGAGTCAGAACATGTACTTGGTTTTCTGATCCTGTGGTTAGCTTGCTAAGGATAATGGCCGCCAGCTCAATCCATGTTCCTACAAAGAACGTGATCACATTCTTCTTTTCTGGCTACATAGTATTCCATGGTGTATATATATCATATTTTCTTTATTCAGTCTCCTATTGATGGGCATTTAGGTTGCTTTCATGTCTTTGCTATTGCATATAGCACTACAATGAACATATGTATGCATCTTTATAATTGAACAATTCATATACCTTTGGCTCAATACCCAATAATGGGATTCTTGGGTCAAAAAGTAGTTGTTTTGAGGTTTTGAGAAATTGTCACACTTCTTTTCACAATGGTTGAAATAATTTACACTACCAACAAGAGTGTTTAAGTGATCCTTTTTCTCCATAACCATGCTAGGACCTCTTATTGTTTGATTTTTAGTAATAGGCATTCTGACTGGTTTGAGATAGTATCTTATCATAGTCTTTCTTTGCAGAAGGGACAGGCCTTGTCTCAGATGAGACTTTGGACTGTGGACTTTTAAGTTAATGGTGAAATAGACTAAGACTTTGGAGGACTGTTGGGAAGGCATGATTAGTTTTGAAATGTGATATCATGAGATTTGGGAGGGGCTGGGAGGGATCAGGAGTGGAATAATATGGTATGGCTGTGTCCCTACCCAAAATCTCACCTTGAATTGCAAAAATCCCCATGTATCAGTGGGGCCAGGTGGAGATAACTGAATCATGTGGTGGATTCCCTCATACTGTTCTCATGGTAGTGAATATGTCTCACAAGATCTGATGGTTTTATAAATGGGAGTTCCCCTGCACAAGCTCTCTTGCCTGCTGCCATATAAGATGTGACTTTACTCATCATTCACCTTTGCCATGACTTTGAGGCCTCTCTAGCCATGTGGAACTGTGAGTCAATTAAACCTCTTTCCTTTATCAATTACCCAGTCTCAGATATGTCTTTTTTTTTTTTTAGAAGAATGAGAACAGACTAATACAATTACAAAATCTGAGATAAGGGTTACCCATCAGATTAGTAGCAGACCCATCAATGGTTTTGAGAGTTCTTATGTTTTGACTCATCTGTTTAATAAGGCAAGAATAAATACTACAAAATTTATTTCTTAAAATTCTGTGAAGTATTAATAATACTTCAAAAAATAATAAAATAAATTATTTACACATAATAGGGAAAGTTTAACTTATCTGCAAAATTTAGCTAATCACAAATACATATTTTCTAGCCATGTGATTCAGGGAATATTTTCAAGTTTTACTATGGAAAATCACTCTGTTATTAACCTAACTGTATAAAATCAACAATTTCTGGGGCTATATTTGACAGATCACTGGCATTGGCCAACCTTAAATAAGTAAAGGAGATTTGAAGACATATATGAGGCCAACAAACATATGAAAAAAATGCTCATCATCACTAGTCATTAAAGAAATGCAAATCAAAACCACGTTGAGATACCATTTCATGCCACTTAGAATGGCAATTATTAAAAAATCTGGAGACAACAGATGCTGGAGAGGATGTGAAGAAATAGGAACACTTTTACACTGTTGGCGGGAGTGTAAATTTGTTCAAACGTTGTGGAAGACAGTGTGGCAATTCCTCAAGGACCTAGAAATAGAAATTCCATTTGACCCAGCAGTCTCATTACTGGGTATATATCCATAGGATTATAAATCATTCTATTATAAAGACACATGCACACATATGTTCATTGTGGCACTGTTTACAATAGCAAAGACCTGGAACCAACCCAAATGCCCGTCAATGATAGACTAGATGGGGAAAATGTGGCACATATACAACATGGAATACTATGCATCCATAAAAATCAATGAGTTTGTGTCCTTTGTAGGGATATGGATGAATCTGGAAACCTTCATCCTCAGCAAACTGACACAAGAACAGAAAATCAAACACTGCATGTTCTCACTCATAGGTGGGTGTTGAACAATGAGAACACATGGACACAGGGAGGGGAGAATCATACACTGGGGACTGTTGGTGGTGGGGGGGGCTAGGAGAGGGACAGTGGGGGATAAGGAGGGACAACATAGGGAGAAATGCCAGATATACGTGACAGGGGGATGGAGGCAGCAAACCACGTTGCCATGCATGTACCTATGCAATAATCCTGCATGATCTGCACATGTACCGCAGAATATAAAGTAAAAAAAATAATAAATAATAAATAATTAAATAAAAAATACTTTGTCATTATTACTCCGAGTTTTTAGTTTATTTAGAATAGAATGTTCTGTAAATTTAAGGATATATTTAAAATAACAACATGAAGAAAACTTTCATTTAGTGCTTGCCTATAACAAACACACACACTGTCCATTTAGAAATGTTATACTAACAGATACATCAACATATGCAACAATGAAAGAAAACTAAGAATTGAATACATATCAGTGTTAAACAGATACAAAGAGGTGAGAAATATTCAAAAGCCTCATTTGTTAAAGATGAATATGCCTAAAAGATTTATGTCAAAAAACCTGAACTTATCCTGGCAGACCACTTTTCTACATAGCTGTACTGACAGTTTTCAAAGAACTAAATGTATCAAACAGAATATGACCAAAAGGAAATGAAATTCATTATTTTCTTCAAAGGAAATGCAGCATAAACATTACTGAACCCAAATGTAAGGGTGATCAGTCTGAAAAGAAAGTATCATCTAATTATGCTAGTCAAGATATGAGGGAGAGGAACAGTGATGCAATCCACTGCTGCTTTTCAGCCACATCCAGTCTTGACAATACAGAGAAACAGTACAGATGTTTACCAGATTTCTCAGTAATATATATGGCCAACAGCACCTTTTTGACTCCCATACACAAATAAATTCATATTTTCCAGCAAAATGCACTGAATCAAATAATCAAGTGCTATAATGGGTGTTACAGAAAGGTAAATGTTCCACTTCAGGCAGCAAAATTTCCTTATAAGAACCTTTTTAAAAACTGCAATCCAATCTGTACATTATTTATGAAAACGTACAATTTTTTTACTGGGCCAGCTATTTTATATCTTGGTTACTGACTTCAGCCTTTCAGTTTGTACAATACAGCACAAATTCAGGCCAGTTGAATTAATATGTTAGTATGGCTTCTCCTCTAAATAGCATGCAGATTGAATAGGTTGTAGTATGAGCTACCAAGAACAAAGTATTTCTCCATGGGTTTAGAACAGATTCCCATTGCCATTTACTTCTAAATTAAGATGAGGTAAATTAAGACCTAGTCAAAATGTATATACGTGCTTTAATGGCAGTAAACGTTTTTGAGCTTTATTTACAAATAAGAACGGGGATAAACTATACCTCTGAAGGATCATAAAACAGACACAACTATTAATCACTTAAGCAACCAGAAGCCACCATTAAATTTCTACAAGTGCTTTTAATCTTCAGTCTAGTGTAGGAGAGAAAAGAACATAAACATTCGTTTGGGCCCTACTGCATATGTTTCAAATCCTTAAGTTTCAATGAATGGTTATTACTATCTCATTATTCCTATGACTATTTCATTTAGTTCTTACAGTCACCCTGTAAACAGGTCAGTAGGTATATTTATCAAATATATTTTGCCATTATCTACCACAATAAGAATACAAAGTTGTATATGGAAGAATTCATTCACACGTTTATTCTGTCATTTACAAAATAATGGTGCAAAATGACATGCGATCTATGCTACAATTTGAGTGATATAGATTTCATACACATGTAACATTTCAAAAAAGATACACATGCACGCATGTGCAGGTGCACACACACACAAACACACACATACCATAAGATGTATGCTATGCCTACTTTTCATTCTCCTAACCACCACCACAGAGGCAAATAGGAAACCACTATTCTCATTTCTACTCCTCCAATCCCGAGATTAATTTTGCCTGTTCTTCAAATTCACATAATTTATTTTTTACAGAATGTATTCATTTGTGTCTGGATTCTTTCTTTCAGGATAAAACTAAGAGTAATTTATCTTGTTGTATGTGTCAGTATGTTATTCCTTAAAATTGATTAGTAGTACTCTATTGCATGGATACACCAAGGTTCGTTTATCTATTCTCTAGTGAGCATTGGGATGTTCCAATTAGGGCCTACTGTACTTAATGCTGCTATAAACATTCTGAAAAAAGCCTTTCTTCAGAAATATGTTTTCATATATTTGAGTTAAATGTCTAAGTTAAATAGAAGTGCTGGGCTCATCAAATAGCTGTATGTTTAGTTTTAAAATAAACTTCCAGATTATATCCTAAAGTAGGTGTACTATTCCACATTCCCACCAGAAAAGTATGATAATTGCAGGTACTTCACATCCTGGTCAACATTTGTTAAAATAAGTCATTTAGAATATTTCATCCCAGTCTTTGGCTCATCTTTTCATTTTCTTAATGGGATCTTTGATTGAAAGAACTTTAAAATTTTGTAATGTCCACCTTATAATCTATTATTCATCTATAATTATTGCTTGTTGTATCCTGTCTGATAAATATTTTATTACCATAGTGGCAAAATATTACCTGAAAACTTACTTCTAGGAACTTTATAATGTTACTTTTACCTTAATTATGTCTAGAACTAATTTCTAGTTAATTTTTGTGTGTGGTGTGACATATGATTGATATATTTTCCTTATGAATATCAGTTGTTCCTGAACCATTCCTTGAAAATACTTTCCTCTTCCTATTGAATTGCTTTGGTGCCTTTGTCAAAAATGACTTATCCATATATGTGAGGGTCTCTTACTGGACTTTTCTTTCTCTTTTACTCATTGATTTTTCTGTCCTTGATGTTAATGCATAGCTACTACTATTGCTATCATTTTGACTACCATTGCCATATAGTAAGTGTAATCTTAAAATCAGATAGCATAATTCCTCCAAAGTTGTGATTTTCCAAGATTGTGCTATCTATTCTAGAACTTCTACATTTGCCAAACAATTTTAGCATATTCTTGAAAATTTCTACAAAACAATAGGTACTGTCATTGAAATCAATTTATAGATGAATTGGGGGAAATTAACATGTTAAAAAAATGCATCTCTAATGTGTTTACATAGATTAATTTTTCTGTTCAGGTTTTTGAACTTTTAGCTTAGAGGTCTTACACATTTTTGTCATATTTATCCCTAAGTTGATTATTTCTTGATGCTATTATAAATTACATTTTAAAAGATAATTAATATTTGTTTTACTGTTAGTAAAAAAGAAATGCATGCTATGTTTCTATATTGATCCTGTATCCTGAAACCTTGCTGAGTTCATGCAATAGGTATAATCCTTTGAATTTTCTATATATACAATCATATTGTCTGTGAATAGTGACAGGTTTACATTATCTTGCTCAATAATTGTAGCATTTATTCTTATTATTTCCTTGTTGTTGAGACAAGGAACTTCTGTACAATTTTTAATAGATATGTAAGAGTATTCATTGACACTGGTGTCTGCAGTAGACTTTTTTTAATGGATGCTCTTTGCAAGGTTGAGGGAATCCAATTCCTATCTTACTGTTTCTTCATAAAAGGGTATTGGATATTATGAATAAATTTTTGCATCTATTTCTATAATCATATAATATTTCTCATTAATTTTGTTAATACTATATATGACCTTAATTTTCATATGTTATATTAACTTTAAATACTTGGGGTGAGCTCATTTAGTAATGACTCAGTATCCCTTTTTATATTGTTATATTTGGTTTACTAATGTTTTGTTAAATATTTTTGCAACTACTGCCATGAAAGATATGAGTCTGTAATTTTCTTGTAATCTTCACCTTCAGGTTTGCTATTAGTGTACACTGGCCTCTGTATAACAAATTGAATTTTTTTTCTTTATTTAATTGAAGTGTTTGTGTAAAATTGTATGTTTTTCCACATATTTGATAGAACTATGCAGTTGTGCCTTCTGGATCAGACACTTTATGGTAAAGGTTTGCAATTTTTTAGTAACTTATGTGTCAATTTTAATAAGAAGAGAATAATGACAGACACATTCCCTATTTCATTTTATATGCCTAAGAAAACCTTGAAATCAAAATATGACAATAACATTTTAGAAAAGACAAAGTATAGGCCAATTACAATCATGCTCATAGATCTAAAACATTTTAAAATAGCATACCAAATCAGCAATAGGAAAATAAAATACATCATGACTTAGTTAAATAATATTCATCATACTAACCAGTACAAATATAAAAACATGACTACCTCAAAAATAGAGATAAATTTATAATTTTAACCCATTTGTGGTAAATACAAAAAAAATTCTTAATAATCTAATAATAAAAAAACAGCCTTAATTTAATAAAGGGTATCTATAGAAACCTAAAGATAAATATTAAATCTAATGGTTAAATATTGAAAGCTTTCCCTTTGACATCAAGAACAAGACAAGGATGGCCATCACAATTATTTCTATTAAACATTGTCTTAGAGTCATTAGCTGTAGTAGTTTGTTTTTATGCTGCTGAGAAAGACATACCTGAGACTAGACAATTTACATTTTAAATGGACTTTTAAAGTTCCATGTGGCTGGGGAGACCTCACAATCACGGCAGAAGGCAAGGAGGAGCAAGTCATGTCTTACATGGATGGCAGCAGAGACAGAGACAGAGCTTGTGCAGGGGAATTACTCTTTCTAAAATCATCAGATCTCATTGGACTTAATCATTATCACTAGAGCAGCACGGGAAAGGCTTGCCCCCATAAATCAATTACAGGTTCCTCCTACAACATGTAGGAATTTAAGATAAGATTTCAGAAAGTACACAACTGAATGATATCGTTAGCCAACACAGTAAAGTAAGGAAAAAAATAGTATAAGAATTACAAATTTAAAAAAAGATTAATCACTTGCAAATGACATTTTCACCTACACAGAAAACCCCAAATAATGTACCACTATATTTGTACATTTAACAAGTACATATAGCAAATTTGGTAGATTGGCAATTTACAAAATCAATTGTATTTTTCATAACTGACACAAACTATTAACAAATCAGTTTTTAAAACGTAATTCTTAAAAGGCATCAAACATATAAAGTGCCTTGTAATAAATCTAAAAAAAGATGTGCAAAACTCGGTAATATTAGGAATCTTATTGAATAAAGACTTAAATAAAGGAGTGATACACTATATTCCTGAAATGGAAAACTCAATTTTATAAACGTTATCTCTCAATTAACCTAAATATTTGATGCAATCTTAGTTAAGATTCCAGTACATTTTAGTGTATTTTCAATGTAAAAATCTAACTTTAAATCTTTAACACAATGCAAAGCATCTAAGTATAAATATTCACAAAATTTATGCATTTCTGCACTAGAAAGAACATACAGTTACACTTATAGCAACACAGTTTGTAATGCCCCTAATTTGGAAACAACCCACATATCCATAATATGGATAAATTGTTACATATTTGTAATTAAAATATCATATGGAAATGAAAATGAATTAACTACAGCTACAAGTAGTAATATGTTTCAATCTTACAAACAACATTGAAGGAAAAACAACACAAAATTATGATTTCATTTATATAAAATGTAAAACCAGCTAAAACTAAACTATATTTAAGATGCTAGAAAAGATAGTTAAAAAGTTAGAATTAGCAGGGAACTGATTAAACACTGTGATTTGAGACACCAGAATAGATGCCCTTTTATCAATTAAGACTCATCCTAGTGTGAAGAGAAAAAAAAACTTACCTAAGATTAAACGATTCGAGGCTTAGCTGGCATGGCAACTTCCCATACTCATACTACTTACACAAGAAAACCTACACTCTTGCTAAACTCTCTAACAACTGGAGCTGTCGGACAAATTATCAGACCCCTTCCTAACTCTAATTTACAACCCAGACTGCTATAACTGTAATTGGACAGGCAACCAGCCTTACGTTCTTCCCTGATAAGCAACTGCAGACCTCAAACCCATTTCAGCCAGCTCATAGAGACTGGGCACAAACTGTCTGTATCCTCTAGTTCACCTTTTGATGTAAAGAGCCAAATTCCATCTCATTTCAATGCTAAAACCCACCCCAAACTGAATATTGATATATATTACATACATGTTTGCCCATTGCACATGCACTTGATCACCCTCATAAATATGTATAGCCTTTCCCTAAAACCTGCTGAATATGTATGACTCTCTTGTGTGACACAGGCCCTGTGAGGCATAAAACCTGACATGCCGTGTACTTTTTCCAAGAGAGAACATCTTTGGCACACAGATGTTAGGTTTCCTGTTTGCAAGCTGGTGATCATGAGTACAACTCTCCTTTCTATTATTTAGCTAACTTGGTGGTCTTTTGGATAACATCAAAAAAGTTAGGATCAGTTATTTCTAGGACTGAAAGATAGGATTGTGATGGTGGAGAGACAAGCAGAGTGCTGTGATACACTACCAGTGTTCTCTTCAGAGTAGAGGTTAAATAGATTTTAACTTTACAACTGTATTTTTGTAACTTTTTTGAAGTTCAGGGTATGTTTGCAGGCTTGTTATATAGGTAATTTGTGTCATGGGGTTTTTTTGTACAGATTATTTCACCATCGAGGTATTAAGCCTAGTACGCATTAGTTACTTTTCCTGATCCTCTTCCTCCTCCCATGCTCCACCCTCCAATAAGCCTCAGTGTGTATTTTTCCCTTCTATGTGTCCATGTGTTCTCATCATTTAGCTCCCACTTATATTCACTTTATAATGGTATGTTAATTTGGACATATGTTTTCTGTATCTATCTGTGTGTATATTGTGTTTAACTTTAATGCAAACTGTTATAATATTAAATATCTATAGTTACATATATATTATTTATAAAATAAATAAATTTATATTATGAAAGAACTAAGTATATTAAATGATACACCTGAATAGAAGAATAGAATATAATAATATCACAAAGATATATATTTTCCCTGAATTATTCTATAAATTCAATTTAATTCCAACCAACATTCCAAAAACAAATTTCTGGTGCTACTCACTGATTCCCAAGTTGTATGGAAGAGGAACAGTTCAAGGATAGCTGAGACAATTCTGAAAAGAAAAAAATTGAGAGACTGTTCTTTCAGGTTTGGGATATATAACACACATTGTATAACTATAAATGATTGAGACACAATGGTATTGGTATATAGATAAAGAAAAATAACACACAATAAAACAAAACCTAAGTTAGAAATATATCTTGACATATATAGTATTTTGACAGAAAAACTGTATGACATAGAAGCTAAACAAGGATTCTGCAACCAAATTGCTTTGTTTTCAAAGTTAGCTCTGTCATTTAATAACTATGTAGTTTGGGGCTACTTAGTTTCTGTTCTGTGCTTTAGTTTACTCAACTACATAATGGAAATAATGGTAGCATCTATCTACTGTATTTTTGTTAATACATATATAAATAATTTAAAACAGTGTCAGGTATTTATTAAATGCTTAGTAAATGTTATTTTGTTATTTATTATGAAAGTCGCTTTTTCATTATTTATATTATTAAAAATCAATGGAGACAGAATGAATGATTAAACTAATACTTTTATAGAAATAAGCTTTCCATAATTAGAGTTCTAATCAAGGTGGAATAAAAATGTAAATATTAGAAATATTTGCTATTTTAAAAAATAGCAAATATCAAACCTGATAATATGAAAGGAAATGTTAAACAAAATGCAAAAGCCATCAAGAAAATAGATCCATGATAGAGAGTAGAATGGTGCTTCAGGAACTGGGGTAGTGAGGAAGGAGGAGTGTTGGGGAGCTGTTGCTCAAAGATACAAAGCTTCAGATAGATAAGAATAAGTTCAAGAGATCTATTCTAAAACGTGATGACTATAGTCAATAATATTGTACTGTATTCTTGAAAATCACTAAGAGAGTAGATTTCAGGTGTTCTTACAACTAAAATAACTTTATGAAGTGGTGTATATGTTAGTTAAGTGAAATTAGCCATTCTACAATGTATGTGTCTGTGCATATATAGTTCAAAACATGTTGTATACAATAATTAAATACAATTTTATCTGTCAACTAGAAAGAAAATATTGATATGTTTTATGTTTAATATAACTATATTTATATATGATAATGGACATCATAGCAAAGTTAAAAAAAAGAATAGTATTGGAGTGTATACTCATAACCAAGGAAATATCAGCACTCAAAGCATATAAAAATCTTCTACAAATCACATAGAATAAGACAATCAACCCAATAGGCAAATGTCTAAAGAACATGGGCATGGAAATCATACAACACTAGAAATAAAAACACAGAGCCACATTGCAATACCATCTCATGTCAGTTAGAATGGCGATCATTAAAAATCAGGAGACAACAGATGCTGAAGAGGATGTGGAGAAAAAGAAATGCTTTTACACTGTTGGTGGGAGTGTAAATTAGTTCAACCATTGTGGAAGGCAGTGTGGCGATTCCTCAAGGATCTAGAAATAGAAATTCCATTTGACCCAGCAATCCCATTACTGGGTATATATCCAAAGGATGATAAATCA
>CAUYLG010028107.1:0-33493 GCA_963573385.1 Cacajao melanocephalus
ATTTCAACCCTAGTAAATCTAGCGATTATATGTCTTGGAGTTGCTCTACTTGAGGAGTATCTTTGTGGTGTTCTCTGGATTACCTGGAGTTGAGTATTGTCCTGCCTTACTAGGTTAGGAAAGTTTTCCTGAATAATATCCTGAAGAATATTTTCCAACTTGGATTCATTCTCTTCATGACATTCAGGTACACCTATCAATCATAAATTAGGTCTTTTCACATAGTCCCATATTTCTTGGAGACTTTGCTCATTCCTTTTTACTCTTCTTGAATCTTGTCTTCTCGTTTCATTTCATTAAGTTGATCTTCGACCTCTGACATCCTTTCTTCTGCTTGATCAATTCAACTGTTAAAACCTGTGCATACGTCACGAAGTTCTCGTATTGTGTTCTTCAGTTCCATTAATTCACTTATATTCCTCTCTAAATTATCTATTCTCATTAACATTTCGTCAAACCTTTTTTCAAAGTTCTTAGTTTCTTTACATTGGGCTAGAACATATTCTTTTAGCTCAGAAAAATTCCTTATTATCCACCTTCTGAAGCCTAAATCTGTTAATGGAACGCACTAGTTCTCCATCAGGCTTTGTTCCCTTGTTGATGAGGAACTGTGATCCCCTGTAGAAGGAGAGGGATTCTGATCTTGAGTATTCTCAGCCTTTTTACGCTGGTTTCTTCCCATCATTGTGAGTTTATCCACCTGTCGTCTTTGTAATTGCCAACTTTCAAATTAGGTCTCTGAGTGGACGTCCAATTTGTTGATTCCCAGCGCTGAAATCTGAAGAACCCACTGCGCCAGCTAAAACAGCGGCATTAAAATTCTTGGTGCTCTTCAGCCCGGGAATCTCCGGTCTGGCTTGCCTCTTGCATACCTTTTTCAATCAGGTAAGTGGGCAACTCTGCCTTCCCGGAGCTCCAAACGCTGACCAAAAGGGGATGTAGTCCCATTTACTCTGCACCAAGAACTGCCATGCCAGGGTGCCAGCAAAACCGCCACGCCAGCCACAAGAGTTCCGCTGGCAACCCATGGGGCTCCTCCGCTGGGAATCTCCTGGTCCGTGGGCAACAAAAATTCATCTAAAAGTGTGGCGTCCTCTCATTCTGAGTGCTTTGTCTGGGAGCTACAGTAGTCGGCCATCTTGGATCTCTCTCTGCAGCTGGTGTTTCCTTGTCCTGGGAACGTAAGTTAAAACAATTATCTACACACTTATGAATGGGGATCAAGCAGTTGATTCACCACTTAATTATAATCTTATGAACTACTGTATTTACTAAAAGGAAATAGGAGAATAAACTTCCCACCCATCCTCTTAAGTTTTAGAACTTCTATGCTAAAACTTTTATTGATGTTTAAAAAAATTAATATGAATGTATAGAAAAATCATATTTTTTTCATAGTGTCATCTTCAGCAAGTTGTTTAATCTATTTAGTTTTTTAATTTATAGGATGAATATAATAATTTCTGCACCTCTACTGGCAGATAGTACCAAGCAGCATGTGTAACACAAATAGTAAGCATTCAACAAACTTTTGTTACTATTGTTATCATTATCTATTTCTAGGTACACTTAGAGATGACCATGTCAATGAAATTACTGGGCAAATTCCAACTATTCGATAGAAAATAGCATCAGTTGCTATTTTAAATGGATTTACTCTATTTTTTTTTTGCCTTAGGCATCAATCTACATTTTATTAATATAGAACAAAATGTTTCTTTTCTAAATCCATGAATTTGAGGAAGTTGGGATCATGGCGTTAGGAAGGTTATGGGCACAAGTTCAGGTGGTTTTACTTGCGGACGTAGAAGCTTGTGAATTTCCCTTAGGGCGTGGCCTTTCTACTGTGATTTCATGTTATCAACTGAACTCAACAAGTATGAGGCTGCATTCAAATGGCAGAATTGATTGTTGAAAAGTGATTTAAGCCTCCTGCTTCTCCTAGGATGATGGTTGTTTGTTCAGATTTTGTACTGTCCTTTCAGACTGGTGTGAAATGCCATTCATTGTATAGGCACTAAGTTTAAAATGCTGCTCTTGAAAGGGACAGTTGTATGTCATGCAAGTTCTACTTTCTTATGTGAATGTCCATGTGGTACAATGCCTATATATTCTCTCTGGTAAGGCACCTCTCTAAGTTTATATCCTACACAGGTGGAGGACTATAGAAAGGATGTGTGCATGTGTGTGTAAGAAAGAGAAACAGAGAGAGATTGAGTGTGTTTATGGTGGAACAGTCACCCATTTGGCTAGGTGGGGAATAACTAGAAAAGTTGAGTTTCAGAAGATTGGAAGAAGTGAATTTTGATTTCTAAAATAACCTCCGAAAATATGTCTTCAAGGGATTTCAAGGGATGGGCAACATCTACTTGGCATGCCTTTTTATCTTTATATACTTAAAACTCAACCTCTATAGCTTGTATTTCTGCACAGTGTGGATTTAATTGATAGGAATAATACTGAGGCTTGGCTGTTACAGAAAATCTGCCATCTGAATCCATGGGGCCCACTGGAATCCATGTGAATGAGAGCATCAGGATACCATTTTACAGCCCTCTCTATCCTCCTCCAATTGGACAATCCACACTGTCCTTGTCTTGACCCAAATATCCATCATTTTTCCCACTAATTGTCTAAATGGTTTCCCTACTTTTATTCAGTTATGTCTTACCACAGCCTTCCAAGTTTTATGCCCCTAAACCTAAAGGACGCCACACTACTTTTCAGATGAAGGTATTTTTTAAAAATCCTTTACCATGGCCCATGGAGGACATTAGGATCTGTGTCACAGCTGTCTTTCTCTACAACCTCTTCACCGAGACTCAGTCACCCCAGATATCTCACGGTCACCAGAGGACTTACTCTTTTATCCTTCATCCCTGGGGTTCCTCTCCTTTCTCCCATCTTTGCAGTTTATAAAGTTCTTCATCTCATTAGACCCACCTCAAACATCAAAGTCCTGGAGTCACATCCCAATAGCCCAGGCATAGTTAGCCTCTTGTGCTCTTGCAGAGCTGTTAATACCTTCCTTTCAGCTCTTTATGAGTTTCGTTATAATTATAGATCTATACGTTGTTTTTCCCAGATTGTGAGAGCAGGTGCCTTTCCTTGCTCAGCCTGTTATACTCATTTACACTCAGCTTCCACAACTTTCAAATGGGGATAAAATACTTACCTCCCATGACTATTCTTGGATGTGATTGAGATAATATAGGCCAAGGGCTTGGCTCAGCTCCTGGCACTCTGTGAGTGCTCACTCAGTGCGAACTAGTATTACTGTCATTGTCACTGCCAGGAATGTAACATGTATCCCCAGAGAGTAGCCTCGTCTCTGTCACTCAAGCGTTAGGAAGGAAGGAAGGAAGGAAGGAGGGAGGGAAGGAAGTCTTTTGAATCACCACTGTAGCACTGTGCTGGCTGCCCTAGCTGTGTTTTTATTGGATCCTATCTGCAACTCTGAGTGGATATTATTATCCGTTTCTCCAAATGAAAAAGCTGAGGTTCGGAGAGCTTCAATAACTTACTCAAAGTCACACAGCTAGTCCTGAAAACTGTGTTTAGGCCTAATTCTGAGTGATTCCCACATCAGTGCTTTTTTCTGCTGCAACAATGAATGACAGGGGGTCAGGAAGTTTAAGAGCAGAGCAGTCCTGATCTTTGCTTGCTACTCAGAAATCATTTGTACAATACATTTAAGTCAAAGGAATAATGTGGACAACTGGGAAGTGGATGCAATGCACTTTAACACAAGTGATTTTAGTGCCATTTGTTTAAACATGGTTCTTGATAGAGAAATATGGGAAAATGTATTTAACACACAATTATTCTCAAGTATGTGTCAAGCACATTTTTAGGCCCTGAAACTACAGCACTGAAAACAATTGTCAGTCTCTTGTCATTCAATGTATTTTGTACAGAACCATTTAAATAGTGAAGCGTTATGTTGCTGTCATAGATTGGGTACAATGAACCTCTGGTGAAGACAGTTTACCATCTTCTTTCTTGTTATGACAGATGCCCTGTTACAAATCATTTACTGTCTCCTATTCCTTTAGGTGGTACAATTTACTTCTTTTATTCAACAAATAGTTATTTTCTAGCATGTGCTAGTGTGGTTAAGTTGCAAGGTTGATTTCTACATCCTTTTATACTCTCATCACAAAGATGGGACTAAAAGATCTTGTCCAAGGGCTCAGAGCACATTTCCTCTTGTTCAATGGATATGAAAGATGAATAGCTCTGTCCAAATCCTCAGTTGTTGATGATGTTTGCAGGATTTTTTTGTTAGGAAACCTGAGTTGTTTATTGACAATGACTTTTTTTCTTCAATGAAATAATTTTAGTTCAAGTATTTACTGTATCTATGCCTTATGCCTTTATATCCTTAGAGCTGTTGGAGAAAATTTTGTCTCCATCTGAATTCCTTGTTAAGTTTTAAATACTTGGATCTGATATGTCAGAACTCAGTAAACAGGTTTATTAATAATCACCTCCATCAGTTTAGTATTATGTTAGGAAGTAAAAGGTCAGTAAGTAGTTGTTATCCAACCATTTCATCAGTGGGCTCTTCTCCAAAGATTTAGTCATTTTTTTAATGTGTATAAAGTCACTTGAGATATAAAAAGTCTTTTTGTAGTAATGAAAGAACTCCCACAATTAGCCAGAAGGCAGCCATCTATCTTTTTAAATAGCTCAGCTTGGAGAGCAGAATATCAGGTGATATTCATAGATGAATTGTTATGACAATGATAAAGTTGGTGATACAAATCTGCGTTTTTTGCTTGTAGGGATATGTGTTTATGTGTGTGTGTGCATGTGCACACAGAGAAAAAAAGACATTTAGAGTAGAGTAGGAATTTGTTTTTCTAGAGATATGCAACAGAAACAAACTCTATAGAAAGCTCTTCATCCACCATTTCCTTGTAATTATTTGTGAACTCTCAACAATTACAGCATGAATCTATTTTTAACTGATAATAAATATAACAATATTTTGAAACCTTTTTTTGTTTCAGGCATCAAAAACTTAGAATAAAAAAATAATACTTTTTAAGTTCCAAGAATAGTATAAAAATTCTTAAATATCATTCACTTATGCTCCCCAAATTTTAACATCAATTAACGCTTTACATTTGCTTTAGATTCTGAATCTCTCTCTCTCTCATCAAGTCATAAATGTTAACATCACCAGTAATAGACAAATAAACATTACATGCCTCCCAATAAGATAGGCTGAAAAGGACACACCACCACTTCTGGACATTCCTGCCGAAAATACATAAATATATAACCTGAGTCTAATCAAGAGAAACATTAGAGAAACCCAAATGGAAGGACTGTCATGGTTTGTTTTCTGCTGCTATAACAGAATACCACAGACTGGGCAATTTATAAGTTTCAAAAATGTATTTCTCACAGTTCTTGAGGCTGGTAAGTTCAATATCAAGGTGCCATCATCTGGCAAAGGCCTTCTTGCTGTGTCATAACATGGTGGAAGGCATTACATGGCAAGAGAAAATGCCAGAGAGCAAAAGGGATGGGAAGGAGAGCAAACACATTATTTTATCAGGAACCCACTCATGTGGTAATAGCGTTAATCCATCCACAAGTGTAGAGCTCTTATAGACTAGTCACCTCTTAACGTTTTGATGTTTCAACACTGTTGCATTGGGGATTAAATTTCTAACGTGAACTTTGAGGGACACATTCACATCATAGCAGGGATCTACAGAATAACTGTACACATCAAAGAACTATATAAATACTTTAAATATGTTATATGATCTCATTAAAATTATATTTTAATTTTCCCTTAGAAATGTGTGAATTTGCTAAATCTGACAAACTCATAATTGCATTTTAGATGCAACTACTTTTGATAGTAAAGTTAATTTGCAAAGATAGCAAATTTTAGCTCTTCCCACATTTTTCTTAAAGTCAGTAGAGTTTCATGTTTACCTATATTAGTCAGGGTCCCAGAAGAAAACAAACAGCATACTCAAAGAGTTGAATTGAAGAAAGTTTAATGATGGAACATTTTACAGAGGCATGAACAAAGTTAAGATAAAGACCCTAGGGACTAGCAAGGAAGAGAGTTTCTTACTACCTATAGACCTGGAGAAGGAAGGTGAGTCAGGATTGTGAACAGAGTCAAGTCTTAGGGACTGGATAAAGACCTTTAATAGTTTCTAATCATTGGCTTAACCAAACAAAAAAAGTAGAGATCCTAGATGAGGCGGGGATGCCAAGACACAGAGCTGGGTGAAAAGAGCAGATTATAGATATGAAAGACAAATCAAGGGCAACCAGCTCATGTGCCAGAAAGCAATAACTTCCATTTCTTTCATTAAGGTGAGGGAAAATGAACTTATTTATAAAGAGGTTAATAAAGCTATGTTGTGTGCATTTTAGTTTGTTTTCCTCAGTTAGAATCAGAACATATCATAACATGTTTCTTAATTACAAGAATAGCTCATATAAATAGGTACTCTTCAAAGGTGTCAAATACTTTGATGGGAAATCTTAGAAGAAAAGTGTGACAGTGGGAACACCAAAAGGAAGAGAAAATACAGAAGGAGGAATACAAAAAAAAAAAGAGAAGGAAAAGATAATCAAAGGAAAAAGCAATTATGACAGATACATCCTCAAAATTACCTATAACCAAAATTATTCATTGGTTCAGGAACAGTTTGAATAAGTTGACAAATAATAGATTCATGACATCTTCATATGAAAAATTAAAAATGAGTCCTGCTTGCATTTAAGAATGCCTTACCATCAAAGTGCTCTGTGGAAGGGATCAGAAGCAACATACTGGACTATTGTTGTGACCTCAGGGTCATAACCCATTAACTAAATGTAATAATAGTCTTTTAAAATAGCTCATTGGGGTGCTGTGAGTCCTCAATTCAATACTGTTACATATGTAAGCATTTTCAATGCATTCAATTATCTTAGGTTGTAAATGTGTGTTATGTCAAACCTGATCGTTAGAGGCAAATCCCAAAATGTCCCAAGTTATAGGTTAGACAACAGTCTTTATTAAGAAAACACACAAGTCAGGAATCAGCAATACACAGTCAAGCAAGGGACCAGAAACTGTTGGGCATGCAGTGGGTCCATATTTTAACAGAGGGATCCCACCCTATTGTTGGTCTCTCTTATAGGGCACATTGTCAGTAAAGGAACAGACTGCTGGAGATTCAGGCTGTCTGGGTTAGTAATCACTTATCTTCGTTTGTCTGAGAAAGCAGCTGCCTGGCAAAGTCCCTGGGGATTTTGGAACTGAAGGGAAGCTGCAACACCCCATATCCAGGGAAATGATGCTGCCAGTCTCTCATTGTCCAGATAGACAAATATAAGAAGCCCCAGGATCACTTTAAGATAAGTCTTCTCATTGTGTCACGTGGTATAATCACTATATTCTCTTCCAAAAATCCAATGATAGCACTGTCAAAAGCGGAACACTGGAATAAGTGGACTTTGGGGTTGATGTGATCTAACATTTCTTACGTACTTAGGTTCTGAAATTATATGATGAACACAAACCTACACACCAGTGATTGTTTTGTTCATTAATAACGTTTCTTTAAAGGTCAAAGTTAATTTTAGTCAGGTTTCCTTCATGCAATTTTGCAGATTCCTATTATGTGACTACTTTTTATTATAAATATGTTTTACACTATGCTATACTGAATTTATATAACAATGTCCAAATAGAGTCACACGTACCAAAGTTTAGGAAAAAAACAGTGTGCTGAAATTTCTTAAAATTAATTTGAAGATTGTATCTGACAAATGTTTTGATGTATACAGGGTTCAGATTATCTTAAACTGCTCCTCTACCAAACATTTTAGCAGCAATTTAAATATTGTTTCTTCCTTCTGTAAAATTTCACTAGGTCGTGCTTTGGCAGCACCTCCCTAATTATCAAATAGAGAATTTAATCAGTGTCACTTAGGGACTTCAGTTAAAATTAATTCCACAGTTACTTGTGAGGGTGAGAGATTTTGTAGACTAACCAGGTACAGTATCAGAATTATAATATGCAAGTATTGTATACTTATTCTCAATTTGAAATTGGGTTATATCAATTGTCCACAATCCTTGGAATTCTATGTTTCTTTTATGGAGCACTTTTTTTGGAGGGAAGGGGGACAGAGTCTCACTCTGTCACCTAGGCTGGAGTGCAGTGGCGTGATCTCCACTCACTGCAACCTCCGCCTTCCGGTTCAAGCAATTCTCATGCCTCGGCCTCCTGAGTAGCTGGGATTACAGGTACATGCCACCACACCCAGCAATTTTTTTTGTCTTTTTAGTATAGATGGTGTTTCACCGTGTTAGCCAGGATGGTCTATATCTCCTGACCTTGTGATCCGCCTGCCTCGGTCTCCCAACGTGCTGGGTTTACAGAAGTGAGCCACTGCGCCAGCTGAGCATTCTTATATTTATTCTCCCTTGAAAGCCATAGATGCTTAGAAGCCCTCATTTCTCATAAGAGGCATGGCTGTTTGGAAACCCTCATCATTCCCAAACTGCTGACTCTAGAAATGGCTTCTCACTAGAGTGACTGAGTTATTCATGCACTTGTTAGCACTTCAAAAGAAAAGCAAAAAAGGCTGTTTGTTTTCTGATATCCAAAAAAATTTTGCATGTGGCTGGATTTGGAGGAGTAATCAAAGAGGAACAGCTCAAATCCAAGCTGAGGCCACTAGTCACTCTGGGGAAGTTGTTGAAGAGTGGCCCAGATTTTTCAGTATATCCAAAAGGGTAGATTATTCATTAAACAGAAGCTTCATCAAACATTACTATGATATGGTTTACATATGAAAAGCTATCTTCTTTACTTAACATTCACAAGTTGCTTATGGATTAATTAGCCCATCTGCCACAACAAATGTATTCGCACATCTTTTGCATTGATCACTGAAAAGCGATTGCTTTTTCTTTATCCACTTAAGATCATGCTATCAACATAATGGGAAATAATACATTTTTAGAGACAAGATAATTATTTTTATATCTCTAAAAATGTATATGTGTTTATTACAAGCTATCACTTGAATATCTAATCTTTAAGAATATTTGTCTGTGTTGAACTGAATTGTTAAGTGCAGGGGTGAGGGGAAGACCTTCTCAGAAAATGGTTTCCTAGGAATTTTTCTTGTAGTCTCCTGTCATAGGTTTACTTGTTAGTTCATTTGAATATATTTCTTATAACTACTTCAAGTTTGATAGGATTAAAACTACTCTCTCCACTTTTTTCTAATCTGACATTTAGTTTGTCTCGGGACAATTATATGTCACTATTTATCCTAGAATTTCTCTCATTGGCATCGTCCTTCCTCTTTTTTTTTTTTTTTTTGTTGTTGTTGTTGCCAATTCTGATGGCCTCTTGTTGCATAATGTGTCTGCTTTTTTTCATTTATCTCAAGTCAGGTGGCTTAATCATCATGTCAGAGTCCAGTCTTCCCACTCTGGGACTACTAGCCCCTTATCAAATATCAGTCACTCAAATCTTTTCAGTTGTACTCTAGTTGCCTGGTTACAATGGAACCAAATCAGTTTGGGCCACAGCTATCAAAATGCCACAAGTTATGGCAATAGAGGAAATTATCACATATACTACTTGTGTTTATTATGACACCATATCCTCTCAATCATTCCATTTAACAACCCTTTTGGAAAAAGGCTCTTTTCCTGTGGTATCCTAAATCAAATTGTGATCTTTCTTAAAATCCTTCTGCATGCAAACTCAAACCCCGTAACACATGGATATTTTTTCTTCAGTAATCAAATTACCTTGCATTCCCTTTCCTCAGTTTTGCTCCTAACCATATTCATGCGTTTTTTTTCTCTCTTGAAAATCAACTTATCTGTATTCCTCTAGCAAAAGACTTTCCCACCTTTCACTGGACACTCAGAAATATTGGATATCTACCCTTAACTACCTATTTTAAATGGGACTACTTTAATAGAGAGTTTCTTCATCTTTAGTCTCATCTCACAAAACAATTAAGAACTATATGTCATCTATACAAAACTAAATTCAAGATTGAGACAAAGGATTAAGAGGGAAGAGGAAAAAAAGGAAGGTGAGATTGAGGGAGAGAATATAGTGCTAAAAGAAATAGAATAATAAAGATATCGCAATTTGAAACACCAGATATCTGTTATTGGTTTAAAAACGAATCACCTGAAAAGAGGAAGTTTTGCTGTTACTTGTTAATAAACTTTTTATAGAGGATTAACTGTAGGTATTCTTCTAGTATAATTCTCACTAGCTGCAAACAATGATAACTGAGCAAAGCAATTGCTAGAAAATCCCAATTAAGCTATTATTTTTTTTTCCTATGAAAGGCATAATTTATAAAATGGTGACCTTTTGATAGGCTAACAGTATGTTGATGAACTTCAAGTGAAGTGAAAAAAAAAGTGTTTAGTAGTGTCAATGCTTACATTTTTAAGGGATCATGTGTGGTGATAGAGCCTTTAAAGGTCATAGACTTCTTTACTTTGAGAGATATTAAATGGCTTATGAAAATAGAAGTCAGCTGCATGATAACTGGAAGAAAAGAGCATTCCCCAATAGGGAAGTCAAATCTTGAGATTACAGGGACTGTCCTTTACTTTAAGATTGTATTTGATTGTTTTTAGAGCAAAGACTGAAATTTGCATATAAATTTCATTATAATAAATGAATGTATGCGTCATATAATCAATAGCCATTGATCTTACCATGTGAATGCTAATATTGTTTGCATATACTAAGCATTATGATAATGATTTCACAGCCTAAAATACTTTTCAATGATGTTTATATTTCTGCAAAAACAATGTATACTATTCTGGATTTTACAAAAACAATCCTACTTAGCTTATAGTAACACAAATACATAATCATGATCAGTAGGAAACTCACTTTTTAAAAATTGTTCTTGCTTCGAAGATCACTAGAGCAAATAAACATTCTGAACATCAGGACTAGATTAACATGTAAGGCTGAGTACCTTGTCTTGGGGAAAAAATAGATGAATGGCATTTATCTGTCTACTACCTATTGACACACTTTGTAGATTGGTAGAATTTAATGTGTGACTGGAAGAAACCCTGTTCACTAATTTTTCACTTTACCTTCAGATATTGCATAAAGTTACCTCAAAAAAGTGGTCTTATTTCATTCCACCACTTTTAGAGGTTTCTCTTGATGCAAGGCTTATAGGAAAAGACAACATGTTGACACAGTACCAGTAGATATATTAAATAGTTGATAAGGCTGGGTGTGGTAGCTCATGCCTATAATCTCAGCACTTTGGGATGCTGAGGCAAGTGGAACATGAGGTCAGGAGCTTGAGACCAGCCCGGCCAACACAGCAAAACCCCGCACCTACTAAAAATACAAAAATTACCCGGGCATGGTAGTGCACTTGTAGTCCCAGCTACTCAGGAGGCTGAGGCAGGAGAATCATTTGAACCCAGGAGGCAGATGTGGTGATGAGCTGAGACCACACCACTGCACTTCAGCCTGGGCAACAGAGCAAGACTCCATCTCAAAAATAGATATATAGATAGACAGACAGATACATAGATAGATAGATAGATCATTGATAACAGACTGTGTGACTGAGATTTCTTTTCAGAGAGGGAAGGGTATGGGACCCTGCAGGAACAGATCTTCACTAAACTGAAGGGACATCATGAAGCAGGAAGGCTGGGGACAAAAGAGCGATTTTTATCTACTGCATAGATTCTCACAGAGAAGTCTTACCTACCACCTGATCATCTTCTACAATCTGGAATTGACAAATACTGGCCACAATATGAAACATAGGAGATGATACTATTCAACGAAAGGGGCTAGATTTTATGTTGTGCTTTTTCATTCTGGGATTTCTTCTGTCATCTGCTGTCTACATGTCCTCAGGGGAGACAGTAGTGGCCCCAGCCCAAGCACCTGTCGTACAGCAGGAGCTAAAGGAATTAGTGTGATGATGTCCATAGGTGTCTCATGTCCACATACTCTCATGTGCCCCAAGTCAGATATTCCAAGATGTAACAGTGAAAACTCAGTGATAAATTTTCAAGTTTAGTTCATGGAGAGAAGAATCAGAGAGTGAATGCAAAGATCAGTGAACGTGTTCACACTGATAAATACCTAATCAAATCTCTACCTGGGGTTTCTTACTAGTGATTCAAGAGCAAGAACTGAACTGGGACATATTTTGCTGGTGAAGAAGCTTAATTGCTCATTTTTTGAAGGCACGTTAACTTTTTCAGGGTCCATTGAGTAAATTAGCTCCTCCAGGTCATTAAGCCTGTCTCTACATGACGTGACAATTTCTACCTGGCATTGTGTCATTTACCCCAAAACACCCCACACATGCTCTGAGCACACACATATTCCTTGTCTACTCAGGGAGAGAGAATGTGCTCATTTGAATGTCAGCAGTTTCTCTACAACTGCAACTCAGTGACTTCTTTTTTAGACACCCAGGGATCTCTAAGGGTTTGTTGGTGCGTAACAGTTATCAGTGCTTCACCAACAGGCGGGTGGCTTAGTTAGCTGTCTAGAAATGGTATAAATTCAGGGATATTGGGCACAGTTGTGCCACAAGATAGGTCTTCATATTTGCAAAAGCCATTTCATTTGGGAGGAAAGTCATAAAGCTCTTTCAAGATTCTAGAGCCTTTTATTAAAACACAACTTCCACTAAAAGGCTGTGTTGTTAGGACTTATTTTAGGGAATAAATTGAGAACTATTCGAGAGTGGTCTGTATTGCCTCCCACAAGGGTGTTAGGGAAAGTGTGTAGGTGTTTTGGGAGCCACAAAGGTTGAGAAACATTCCTGGCCCTGAATAAGCAGGCATAGGAGAGTCCCACAAAAAGAATATTTTTTCTTTCCCAAATTCCAATGGTTTCTTCCCCTGTTGAGAAGCAATGACTGAGGACAAAGGCACACGTCACCTCTTTCTCTGTAACGTCCAGGGCTACCTCGGAGAGTCAGGAATTGGTATAAATTGAAACACGTGAGTATCCAGAGGGACATAGTATACCCATTCAGAGGAATTTTAGAGCAGTGCTTCTTTCAATGAATATAAATATAAAGCTGAATCTTGTGAGTATGTCAATCCTGATTCAGTAGGTCCAGGGTAGGGCCAGGGATTCTGCATTTCTAATAATCTCTCATGTGATGCTGATGTTGCTGGTTCGTAGACTACACTTTGAACAGTGAGGATTTAAGATAAAATGCATATGGGTGATAACATGGTCCTGGATTAAAACATTATGAATATGGAGGAAATTTGACAAAATCTTTAAAAATTGGATTTTAGGCAAATAAGACCTTGATTAAATATCAAAAATCTCACTGAGAGATTGACAGATCATGAAAAAGTAGAATATACTTAACATTTATATCTATCTGAAGATTTCAGTGACCCTTTACTGAAGCAGATGTGTTACTTAAATTTTTAAATCTTTACTAATAATTCTACTGTTTCACTAGTTAACCAACTCCAGATACTTTATAAACAACTCCAGAAGTAATTGTTATAGTCTCAGGTACTTTGTCATGTTGCTAAAGACTTCGGTAAATATCAGTGTCTGATTAAATATTCCATTACAAAATTCATATCAGAGCTGGTTGAAAGCTCTTTACCTTTTATTAATCTATCATGACAGCATCTCTGATCTTTCCTCTGAGATGAACAATGTCCTTATATGTTTGTAGGTCAATGGGAAGGATCTTTCAAAGGCCACTCATGAAGAGGCAGTGGAAGCTTTTCGAAATGCCAAGGAGCCCATTGTGGTACAGGTGTTAAGGCGAACGCCTCTGAGTAGACCGGCCTATGGGACGGCCCCAGAAGTGCAGCTCATGAATGCCAGCACTCAGACGGACATCACCTTCGAACACATCATGGCCCTGGCCAAGCTTCGGCCATCTACCCCTCCAGTGCCGGACATCTGTCCATTCCTGCTCTCAGACAGGTATTTTTCTGTCATTTCTTCCAAAGCCCTGTTGGTTTCCATTTGTCATGTAAAGTAGTTGTTGGAAAGAAGCAGTTTCCCTAGCACGTTGACAGTTACAGAGACAGGTTTCCCAGCTCTGTTTGGAAAATGTCTCCACTGTTTCTATATCTGCAGTTAGTTCTCAGCAGTCCCTGCCAGCTACTCTCTTTGACCCACGTGGCTGCTTCACCTGGGTAATCATAGTTGCGAGGTGCCATGAACATTTCTGGCTCTGATTAGTTCATCTTCGTATTACTAGCTGTCAAAAGCCTCATGCTACTCATGAACACTGGTCAGGGAAATCGCTTTTCTCACCAAAGCTGCCAAAAACCTTATTAAGACTCACGTGGAAGTGGCATGTTAGCACCACATTCTCCTCTGTGGGCCACCTCTCTCTCTTCCTGGTATTTCTCTTCTTTAAAGAGAAGCTAGGAAATTGATTTAATTAAAGTACGATTCTCCAAAGAAAGCAATTACCCAATATATTGAGATATAAACAAAGGATCTTGGCTGTCAGAGAGTAAGCATAGTGCTATCAAATAAAGAGCTATTCAAGGAATACTTTCTCTTGATTTTTGCCTAATTTAAAGGAAGCCAGAGAGATTTTAGTCACATTATCCTACTTGCACAGTTTTAGAAGTGTGTTTGCCCAGTTCATTGTGTTCTGTGAGCTTTCTAGTAAATATTCAAACAGTGAGAGTTTGTAAGAGCAATGGTCTCTTTAGGCTGCATTTTCATCACCTGCTCCGATCTGATTCATGCCACTTTCCTGCCCTTTGATAGCCGACTCCCATAAGCCTGTTTCAGTGGATCACAGATGTACAATTGAATCACCTGGGAACTTTTAGAAGCTATACCTGAATCACCCCTCAGGCCAATTAAATGAGAATTCTTAGAGTAAGTCTTAGGCATCAGAATCTTTCAAAATTCCCCCTAATATATTCTAATGGGCAGAAAGGTTTTGAAAACCACTCCTTGAGACTTCAAATTCAGAAGGGCAGGGGATCTGTTTGTCTTGGGTATCGCTTTATTCATTCATCATTACCTTTTAAATAGCCCTTTGTGTCAGACAAATTGAATGTGTCAGGCATTGGAACTAGATGCCGGGCATAAAACTGTGAACAAAAATAGTCACTACCTTCTAGAGTTCATATTTTAGAGGGGGAGTTGAACAAAAAGCAAGCAAACAAATATATTTATTAATACAGCCTAAAACGTAGTAGCCATCCAATAAATACCTTCTTGAATGCATAATAATAGCTAGCTTGTATTAGCTAACATAACATGCTTTCAGTGTTATTCCAAAAGTTTTGCATTTATTGACTCATTTAGTTTTATGAGGGAGTGCATTATTATTATCAACATCCTGTGTATAAGATGAAGGAACAGATATTAAATAACATGGACAAGATCACATAGCAAAAAAGTGACAGGGCCAGGCTTCTAGGCCTAAGAGGTCTGACCCCACTGCCTACTCCGTTAGCCAGTGCATCATGCTCCTCTTCCTAGGTTCTGCAGACCTTAGCTTAGAGACAATCTTTTATAGAAAACCTCCTAGGACTCCAGTGGGTCCACCCCTACCATGTGCTCCAAAGCTCCTATATTTTTCCCTTAATGATTACACTGTATTAAAATTCCCACTTTGCTGCTTTCCTCAATTAATAGGGCAGAATTGGATTTTGTGCACCAATGTCTTTCTAGCACTTGGCCTGGCATCTGGTAGGCACTGAATAAATGTTGAGTGAATAAAGTGTTCCTCTCTTCTTACTATCTGAAAGGCAAGGTAAACACATCAGATGTCCAAAGCAGCAGGCTTCAATGTTTCAACAGCCCGAAGGAGCTATGCAGAGCCAGTTCAGATATAAGCAAGGAGATTTATCTGGTAGACACCAGGCAAGGTGCCGCCTGCATTACTTTTACCATTCTGGCCTATACTAGTGAGCCCTGTATGGAGCTGACAGCCATAGATGGCAGTGAGGAAAGGCTGGTAGAATATTTATGCTGACCATAGTGTGAGGGCATGAGGACGGGTCTCTTGCTTTCAGCAAGAGAGCAGGGAACTAATTGATACTGCTATCTCCAAGTTTTCAATAAGGTCCACACTGGCAGGGCTTAGAGGTTTTATCTGCTACAACTTAATTGTATTTAGGCTTTTTTAGTGTCTTTTAGATATAGAAAAGACCTTATGCCCTTTGCTATTAAACTATGCTTAGTCTTCATATGATATAATATGTAGTCTTTATATCAGAACATAATAAATTGAATGACACGTTTACAAACTATTTTAAATATTTCCTAAAAGTTAAAATACATAAAAGCCATGTGCCCATGTGCTATGCCTCATATCCCTTCATTTCCTTAATTTAATCTGCTCTCTCTGCCACTGAGAATTTTCGAAAGGTATTACGAAATCTTGTGTCTTATAGGAGTTTCCAGTGATTGGTCGCCATGAATGTTCTAATATTTGTGTATATGTCCTTGATCACAGAGGGGAAAATGTGTGTTATGAGGGAGAATGAGGAAGGGGGTATCTTAAGAAAGAGGGGAAGGCACAATGTGAGCACATTTTAGAGTCTAAAAATATGTGAAAATATGGGCTTTTGAAAATGGTTTTCAAAAAATAGTTCACAGCTGTGGATTATGAAATCAGTAGTGCTTTATGACAAAATACCCCTCTTTAGTAGACTGCAATCTCAAATGCCACACACACACGTGTGGAGCTTGTCACATTTGGTGGAATGGAAGCAGGCCAGAAAGTATCAATAAAGCACCATGGACTGTCAGAGATTTCACATCAGTATCTCCACAGAATGCAACTCTGACCACAGGCCCTTATTTCAGCATTCTCTCAGAAATTGCAAATTGATGGACTTCAGGTAGAGGGAGAAGGAAAAGCGATTGCTTTTTCTGAGCTGTAGTTTATTTAAAGACTAGATCACTACAGGTCTTATTCCAAAGCAGAGCAAACTAAAGTGAAATTCTAAAACCAGTGTTAATCTTGAAAACAACCTTTTTAATCTATTCCTATCATATTACTACATTCCCCTTAGCTGCCATTCTCTGCATCCAATGGAGCATGAATTTTATGAGGACAATGAGTATATTTCCAGCTTACCTGCTGATGCAGACAGAACAGAGGACTTTGAATATGAGGTAAGATCATTTTCACACCACTTCACATTTCTTTATGAAGTTCTGGTTGAGGGGTTTTGCATAAGAAAGAAATTAATTTATTACAGTGAGCTATCTTGTCTATTACATATCTAGAATAAGATCTTTCAAATACTATTTGTTTCACCTATGTGTCTCTAGTGTTTTAAGTATATTGGAAAATATTTTTATAGTATAAGCTTAAATATCATTTGCTCATATTTTTGTTGCTTTTTAATAAATAATATTACAACAGGCACTTTAAAAAAATTTGTTCTGTAATATATGTGGACTTCCAAGGAGAGTTTGAAAAATAAATTATGTTTAAAACCAAGATTGTACCTGCTATTTTCATTTGTTGTATAATATTCTAATTTTCATTGATAAACTAGATTTTATTATATTCTTTGGATATGAAATATTCTCTTTGTGCCTATGGTATGTACTCTAAATATCCATTTCAAGGACTTCTAGAAATAGAGATGGCCTCATGCCCTTTGTTGTTAAACTGTATTTATTCTAAACATGGTCTAACATCAGGATTTCTGTGCTGTGATATATAACAATTCAAAAAGTCCATCCATAATTATTTAAAAGCGCTCACAAAAGTTAAAGAATTTATCCTAATATTTCCTCTGCTTCTGCAGCCTGTACATCTTTGAAAGGTTTCAGCCTCCTCTGACATTTAAAAATAAAATAGATTAAGGAAGTAAAGAAGCTTTGGTCAACAGGCAGAGAACTCATGATTACCTGCCCTTTTAATGCTTCACATGATGTCATACAAGTTCAGCGAAGTGTTCTTTTCCACTTTACAAGCAGGAAATCCTGAAATCTCTTCCCTAAGGAGGATCTGAAATCAAATAAGGAAACTCACCTAAAGCAAATAGACATTTGTTTGAAACCTTCTCCCCACAAAACTCATTGCTGGGGATTACAGAAATCATTATTTCTTTGCAGCCAAAATTTAGAAGGATGTGAAATGATACCTGGTAACTGAGTAGATGGTTTTGTCATTCGTGTGTTGTTCATGTTAAATTTTTATCTCCTCTTTATTAAGTTGATTGAAAACTTTTATTTTCTAAATCTACTCAACCCTTGGCATACATTGCAGTATCCATTGCTTTGTCTATTCATATAAAATAAATTATAAAATGAGTGACTTATCCAGATAATTCAAAAGTCTTACATTTTCCTTTTAGTTAATGAATACTTTGGGTTTGGGGACTGGAATTATCTAGATCACTTAACTTTTTATTTGGATAATGCCTTAAAGCTTTATTAAAATAAGTCAGTGTGCTGGGGAGGGCATAGGAGAAACACTTGTTTAGGCCAAACAAGTTAACAGTAAAAGTCCTTTTAATTAATTAGCATGTCATTGAAATATTATAATACAGAAATATTTCCTTACATTTCTATGGAGCTTACTGTAGCTGCACCACATCCTCTTTTCTGACCAATATTAATCCCCAGCAGAAGCCAGTATCAGGATGATGTCAGTGAATTCTCAGACAAGTTCTCTGTAGCCTGTAATCTCAACTAATCACAGCATCATAGTCATTAATTTGCTGTCAGCTGTGATTCTGTTGCCAAAGGCCCCTTTCTGAGTGACTGAAATAAAGAATTTTCCTGTGAAATTCAAATAAGGAAGGAGTTGCTATGACAGTTTTCAATCGTTAGAAAGGATACGTTTGAGAACAACATGCATGGTTAAAGGTGGGAGTGAAGGCACGGGAGAATAGTTCCAGAAAAAATTACCGGATTCAGGAGAAAATAATGGTTCTGCCCAGTGCTCCTCAGTCTGTTACCTTTACGTGACACACACATAGAGTGGCATGTCCTGTCCCTTGTGGCTACAAGGATGCAAAATCTACTCAGTCCACTGCCATCACTGGAGCCTGTGGTGAACACCATTAGGCTCACTCAGTGAAGAGATTTAGAAATGTTAATTCTGTCTTTGTTTTGCACGTTTACTGTTGCGCCTAGAAGCCGACTGATCTGATGTTTCCATGCCCAGATGAGATGACCCTACCTCCTCTAGGAGCTTCATCATAACCCTATAGCTCTAGAAATGGCATAGCCGAGCACCTTAAGAAAGAACCAATTTGTGTCACTGAGAGAATATTACAGGGAACTAGGTCTAATGGCTAAGAAGAAGGCAACAGCTCAGAAAGAGACATACTCATTCCTCTTCAACCTAAACATGAGCACAACAAGGCAATCCAGGAAGCAGAAAGAAGACTCCTTTTTCATCTGCTTTCATTCATTTCTACCATAAATACTTAATGAGTACTTAAAATGTACCAGGCAGTTATCTAAGCATGGGATTAGGAAGCTCTTGCCCCAGTGGAAGGAGTTCTAGGAGAAGAAGGTCAGCAATAAACAAACAAATAGACATATTCTATTTCATGGTGAGAAGTACTAATGGAGAACAGTAAAAGTGGTGTTGGATAGGATGTTACTGTCTCATACAGGGTCGTCACGGAGTCTTCTCTCACAAGAGAACTAAAGAAATTAGAGACCTAGCAACGTGAAAGGAGATTTTCAGAAAGAAGGCAAGGCAGGTGCCAGGACCTGAACCGGGAGCATGCTGGGATGGAAGAGGAGTAGCAAAGAGGCCAGTGTGAGAGAGTGGAGGGGTGAGGTCAGAGAGAGGGGAGGACATATATTGTAGAGCCTTTGGTTTTGACTGTGATATAGGAAGTTGCTTTGACTATGAGATGGGAAGTTGCTGGAACAAAGGAACATAACAGGATCACTCCAGCTGCTGGGCTGAGACTGACAGGAAGGAAGCAGAGTCAGCTGAGAGGGTGTGGGGAATTGGATCTGGACGGTGATGGCTGATGGAGCACAACATAGACTAGGAAGCATCCACCCCAGCCTGGAGGACTGTGCCACAGACCTTTAATATAGTTTATGCTATGGCAATTTTCTTCTGACATTTTAAGAGCAAAATATTATAGGTCAGAGTGAAGTACACCTTCTGGCATCCACCAGAACAAGAATAATACATCCACACTTAAAAGAAATAACTTATAGTATATAGTATATTATATAGACTATATAATAAATAGAATTTCTGAACTTGCTAAAATGCAAACTATGTGACTAGGTGCCTTTTAAAAGACCTACTTACTATAGACTCAGTGAACCAAAGCTGATATGTATATCTTGTGAGTGCATATACACAGACTTTTAGCGCATGGATTATTAACCCAATAGACCAAAACAGAGCTGACTATCTTGTCAATACATATTTAGGGACTTTTTAACATGCAGATTATTTCATTGACGGACTGTAACAGCTCCCTTCAGAGGCCTGGTGGACAAGCAAATGCTTCTTTGGAGACATGATAGTCAGTGCGTCCATGTTATGGTGACTCTGGTGTGTTAGGAACCTCTATGAAAATTTAATGACACCCATATCTCACCATGACTTATCACCACTTTTCCTAAGAGAAATATTTGACTGGATTTAAAATTTCCCCATAGTGCTTCAGCAAAGTCTCAGAGGACCAGTCTACATTAAAAGACTCACAGCTTGAAATCTGTTCTCTTTAAAAAATGAGGGCACTTGTTCTCTAATTAAAAATGATAAATGAGTTTAATTTTATTTTTGAGAGAAAAAAATAAACATATAAAAATTTAAACAATGCACCCACCATAAGAGTCAGGGTGTTCCATGCCACCGCAATTTCACTAAGGATTAAGCTTCTCTTCTTTTTAGTTTCAACTTTGTTCATTTTTTCCCCCCTGGAGCCGGCCAAAGGTTGAAATAAATCATAAATAGCCCTTAGCAGATCAAAGGCAGATCTCAAATCCAACCTCTACTAGGAATAATTTAAAGAGAAAGGTTTTGAGAAATATAGAGATCTTTTTGCCCAACTCCTAATAAAGATTTGTTTGCAACTGCCTGAGTGCATTTGCCATTAACTCTCAAAAGTCAATGCTAATGCTGATAGAGGGGTTAGAAACCAATACATGCAAAATTGAGATAGTATAAAACATCACGTTAGTCAACACAAGCAACAATTCTGTGCCTGCAGATTTTTATCACTTAGAAATACTGCTTGAATCATTTTTACTTCTCCCTCAAAGATCAAAGAAATATATACAAAAGGTTGAAATAAGTACCCTTTATGTGTCCAGTATCATAAAAATATAAGCAAAAAACTTTTAGAAGTTTGCTTGAAGAGGTATTAAAAGTGGAAAAGAGAGGATAAATATATGTCAGAGTTCTATGTACACGTTAACTGAAAACCAAACTTGGGCTAGTGTCTATAAATAGGAGTGAGCGTTTAGCATATTAATTAGCTTCCTCTTGGCAATCCTTATGCAAAGCATAAGCAAACCCATGTGCTGTGCTGAGAAGTGTCATTTTGCAAAATGTATTTCCTGGAGCTGGATCCCTGCAAATACGTGCTGAATATTTGTGAGACTTTAAGTATGTAATCTCTCTTTTACATAAAGAAAAAAGAATCATGAATCAGGGGGATTTTCATTCAAAAAAATAAGAGGATAATTATTAACTAGATTTCATCATATTTTCTGAGCAACTTCATGATTTGCGAAAGCAAAATTTAGAAAAAATGTCCCTAGTATGCCTGTTTACAGCTATATGGATCTTAAGGCTCCGAGGGCAGTGGCTTTATCTGCCTTGCTTATCATTGCATTACGTGGCCGGTTTCACAGTGGATGCTCAATGCATATTTCCTCAAGGAGTAAATGAGGGTTCCCATTTCTGTCTGCATGGACCAACTTCTGAGCACCTAGGCCCTTTCCTCTTTGCCATACAAAGTGAAGTGGAAAAGAGCTTGCGACCACTGTCCAGTTGTAATAAATGCCCTCTCCCTTTCCAGCAGGTATTTATTCTTGGAGCAAGAGTTTCAATCCTAATGCCATTTTTGTCTCAAAACCTTCTAAGGAAAGGGCAAAGATGGCGAAAAATAGGGAGAAATAAGTCATGTAGTAGAAAGTTAATGGTCTCCATGGAAATGTATCTTTACTGGCCACCTTATAAAATCATAGAATCTCATACTTGGTATAAATTTGGCATGGTCTCTAATCCATGCTGTATCCCCCTTATAACTTCTTGACCAAGGGTTCAGTCAGCATATGTGAGAAACACTACAGGGAACGGGGAACTAAGTGCCTCCCCCAGTGGCCAACTGTGGCTCTGTCCATCTCTGATCTTGAGAGAGGCAAACCTATCAAAGAGTTTGAAAGCCAATGATGGAAGAAACATGTTGGGTATGAAACATAATTGATAAAGAGACCATATATTATCTGTATGTTGCAGTAAGATAAATGAGAAAATTGTGTATAGCGTGTAAAAGGGTAGAATATTTAGATTTGTTTAATTCACTGAATGTCTTCCACTAGTCCCTTTTCTTCTGCTTGTTAGTCACATTTTAGAATTATTAATGAAATAGCTAAAATAATTTTATACCACTTACTACTGGGGCAGTAAAATCATCCATTTAAAAAAAAATCACCTTCATAAGTGCTATTCCTTTGGGAAATTTACTCAATTGAAAACTGATCTGGATGTAGTGTGAAATATTTTTATTACCTGAGCATTAAAGATAAGATGGTATTCTGTCAGTCTGGAGATGGTTCACTGAGGTGCCTATTAATGACACCACCATTTTCTCTAATATGTCAGATGAGAATCTTAATCATGGAGGCCAAACCAGTGAGTTATTATATATCAGAGCTAGTATTTCCAGATTATCTGTGACATGTTTCTCCTTCTTATCACCACTGTCTTCCCTTTGTTTCCAACACTGTTCTACCTTTAGGCTAGTTTTTGCTCTCCTGTGGCTCGTCCCTAATCCTAATCTCTGCAGGCCATCCTAACCACCACTGCCAGTTCAAACCTTCTCAAGTGTGCCTCTCATTGATTTACTCCTTTGTTTCTCATCTTGTATGACTCTCTTCCTTGAATTAACTAAAATCCTTTGCCTGGCATGGAGGGTCCTTGGAACTCTGACACCACCCCACCTTTTCAGCATCTTGGGATCAAACTCTACAGCACACAAATACTCAGAGGAAGCTGTGTGCTTTCTTTTCTTTGTGGCTTTGCTCATGGGCTGCTGTGCCTCTGGGATGCTTTTGTGACAATCTCTGCTACCATTCAAAGACAGAGTCGAACATCACTTCAAAGATAGAGTCAGGCATCAATGCGTAGAAGCTTTCTATGATGTCCTCCTACCATGTACCACAATCTTTCCCACCACTGAACTCCCACACTGCATTCTGTAAACATTTTCTGTTCTTTAGATTATGCCTAAAACTATACTCATTTATGTACTTGTCTTTTCTTCTAAATGGGTTGTCTTTATAGCAGAAGTGACCACTTGTAATTATCTTCTTCACCGGGAGGGCCCAGCACAGGACCTGGCACACAGTGATCCCTCAGTAGTATTTGTGTGAAGAGTGAATAAATGTGGATCATTGCTGCTACTATTCTTATTTTATAAGTCCCCAAAATAAGTACAAAGTGTTAAATTGGGGGAGAGGAAAAAAAGGCTAATGGAGAATAACAATTTGAAATAAAGTAAGAAAGTATTTCTTCATAGGATAACAATTTATCTATTAATTTGAGGAAATGGGTTTAAGTGTATACCTGAGCCAGATTGTAAAGTAAGGAAATTGAGTTTTTTACTGTTTCTATTTTACCAAGGAACATATGTGTGTTTTACCACAAATGCGTAAGCTGGTGAACCCTGGTAAATAGACATGCTAATTTTTGTAGTTAGAGAATGACTGGGGTTCAGGTCTGTTAGGATAACTATACACCCTGGTTTGCCCTAAACAGTCTTGGTGTATAGCTTATTATGAATAGCAGCTTTTTTTAAAAAAGAAACTTTTGAAGTATCCTAATAAGACAATACATTGTGTGGTTGTTCTAGTTTTATACTTGTTCAACTTTGAGACTAATACTTCATAAAATCACATGTTGTATGATCCTAACATTCCAAGCAGAATTTCTTAAATCAAATACCTAAGTTTATTAAATGGCACGATTTCCCTAAATTGTGAGATTTTTGTTTTCTTGTCAGTCTTGCTTAAAGAGTGACTAGAAAAAAAATGCCACAAAGTTGACAACAGTTATTAAAGTTATTATAATTCTTTCAGATTTCTTACTGAATTAAATAAGATTAGTATTGCTATTAATTTGTTTCTATAATTTCATAAAACAAGAAGCAAATCTGTCTTTTGCCCCACTGATTGTGACAACACTAAACCTTATTTCCTAAGAAAACAATGGAAAGCAAATTCAACCTTCCAAGTTGGTTATTAAACCAGGTACCACAGGCACATTTATTTTACCAGGAATCTAAATATAAATGAAGATTCCTTATACTATATATATGACTTTTATCAAAATGCTGACATTCAATTTTTGTTTGAAGATACTTATGATACATATTCAGAGGATTTTCTTGCATTACTTAAAGGTGTTTGTGAAAGGTTGTGTTTAAGGTGCATATTTGCATATCAAATCATATTTTCCAGTGACTTCTATTCTGCTTTCAAAGACTATTTTCATAGTGGCAGAAAAAGAAGAGCTGTCTTTTCTAATATGAAGCAAAATTTGTTTTAAAGATTCTATTGTTGTTTTCAGAGGCAATATAATATAGTGGAAGGAAATCAGACCAGGAGTCTAGATCTCTCTTGAATGAATCATGTTCCACCTGTGTGCTCCATGGGAACAAGTGTTGACTATGGAGTGATTGGTCTGCATCAATTTCTAGAATGTAACTCACATAAACAAAGTGAGACAAATTCATGGTCAAATCCTTAAACATTTTTACAAGTATGTTAACAGTTTAAACATACCAACCCACATTTTATTTCAGTTGTTACAGAGAAAGCCTACACACTCACATGGCCTCACATTGGTCTGTGTCTAGTACCATATGTCTCAGTTGGTATCAAGTAGCACCCCTCTCCATGTTATCTCTGACTTTAGCTTTAGCGTTCAGAGCAAGTTAGCTCATATGCATTTACCAATTTGAAATGGAAGATGCAGTCTGTAAAAATCTAGAAAATAAATTACTTTATTTACATATAATACATATTTTTAAATTCAAAAATACAAAAAATAATCCTCGTTTGAAATTTTTCTTCACTATATCATATTGTCTCTGAAATGAATGAATGGAATCCCTAAAGGTGATGTGTTTTATATTGGAATTACAGTTCTCCTTCTCCTTCAAGGTCATAAGCTATTGGTAGTACTCTGGTTTCTGGTTACATGCTGCATTTACCAATATTCACTGTCTATTAAATAATCCAGTTCAATGTTATAATAAAAGGGAACTAGTACAGATGTATGATAAATCTGATCTATGCATTTGAGGTCCAAAATACAATTTTTAAATATGGTGGCAATTGTACCACCTAAGATAATGACAGTTAATATTTTGTGTGTGTTTTCCTCTTCTATCTACACCATATGAGTTCAATTTTGCCATTTTGGGGAAATTTAAAAATTTTCCAACTTTCATTTAAATCATTAAGAGCTACAGTTAACTGCTTTATGCATAACTCTTTGTCTGCATTTCAGAGTTATCTCCCTAAGAAAATTTTGCCAAAGTAAAATTACTGTATCAATGCACAAGAATAGTTTATAACAATTCAGATAAATATTCAGCAAAAAATTGCTGTCCAAGAAAAGATGTATTAATTTATATTCTTACAGACAATATATAAGAGTAGTATCATTCGTATTAAGTGGGCTTATATCCTTTATTATTACATAACCTTTATTTAAAACACATTTTAAAAGGAGCTTGACTTGAGGCTAGGAGTTTGAGAGCAGTCTTGGCTATGTAGTGAGACTATGTATCTACAAAAAAAATAAATAATTAACTGGGCATGATGGCATCTGAGGTCCCAGCTAGTCAAGAGACTGAGGTGGGAGGATTATTGATCCCAGGTGTTAAAGGCTACTGAGCTATGCTCACACCACTACACTCCAGCCTGGGTGACAAAGCAAGACCCTCAACTCTATATAAATAAAAGGTTTGGAATAAATACCCAGTTTATGGAAATAATGTAGTTTCATCAACATAGTAAATGGGCTTAACATTATAGTTAGTATTTAATGTATGCCTACTTCCATGTCAACCATATATTCAAATATAGGTAAGCATAAGGTTGAACAAAAAGATAAGTTTTAAGACATTTGAATTTTCAAAGATGAAGGGCATTTTAAATGAAATCAGGAAATACCTCCTAAATTCAGCATGCTTCTGCCCCAAATCTGCTTGTTCTTCTATCCTCTGTCTTAACAACCCCTTCAGCTGCACAATTCTTTTTCTTTTTTTTTTTTTTTTTAATTTTTATTGTATTTTAGGTTTTGGAGTACATGTGAAGAACATGCAAGATTGTTGCATAGGTACACAAGTGGGAGTGTGATTTGCTGCTTTCCTCCCCTTCACCTATATCAGGCATTTCTTCCCATGCTATCTCTCCCCACCTCCCCACCTACCCCTGTCCCTCCCCTATTTCCCCCCCAACAGAGCTGCACAATTCTAAGAGTTACTGTGTTCTGAGCATTTACTGTCTTGCCAGGCTCTCAGCTACGTGCTTTAGAGATCACCTCTAATTCTTAAAACAAACTTGCTTTCTAGGTAAAGTGGCACAGAACAGAAAGCTGAGAGCAGCCCTGATTCCTTCCTGCTCCTCACCTCCAACATCCACAAAATACTCTCAGTTGAGCCTGGTGCATCTTCACAGCCAGGCCCTACCCCCATCCCTCTAAAGCAGTCGCCTCCTCACGTCTTCCTGTTCTTAGTCTCTGCCACCACCCTCTCTTTCTTACTATAAATGGTCGTGTCACCCCTTTGCTGAAACTTCTTCATTAATTCTTCATTGTTTCTACCAATGCTCCTCAGAGCTTTTCCATAGAGGAATAATGAGGAATGTGAGGGGTCTTAGCCCACCAAGTCTGGGTGTAGGGCCTAAAGAACAATTTCATGCCAGTTTTGTTTCATTTTTTAGAAATTTGCATTTTACCTCTTAGTAGACGCATTGTGGTTTTCCCACCCCCACTTTCACAAATTGATACTCCAGAAAGATGCATAGTGTTTAAGCTGTGGTTTTATAGCTCCCCTGACATTCCGGTCTGGAAAACTCAGGCCTGCATAATGAAATGTAAACTCCATAGCATATGAGGCTCTTCCCATCTGCCTCCCTGTGCTCACCACCCGCTAATCCAAGCGAGCTGTGAGAATGCTGTGCTTCTGCCACATAAACTGCCTGCAGCTCCCCAAGCATCACATTTTCTTGGTCTTTTGTTTTTGTTCTTGCTTTCCTCTGCCTGGAATATCCCCTTTATCTTCCTCCACACTGTTCCTATACCATTGGTTTCATGTCAGAGGTAGAAATAGGAACACAAAGACAAAAATGTTTTTGAACTATTAAATATTTGACAAACAAAAGATATAGTTATAGTTTTTCACTGAAAGAAGTACTAGATTCTTCTTAAAAATGCCTAGATTCTGGCCTCTGCCTTCTCTTCCACTTGCCTTATATATGATTATTGTTTTTTCTTACTTTGGGTCCCCTGAAAAGTCTCTAACCTTCTTCAGTATGATTGACTTTGTTTTACGCATCCCTCTCTTCCAAGTACTCAGCACATTAAATGATCGAAGCAGTGGTTAAATCTTAAAGACACTTGAAGGCTAGCAAAGCTGAAGCGTACGTCTCAAAGAGGGTTTAGAACTGAGGCTCTTTGGATGTACGTCTCACATTTTCAAAAAGTTGTTTTGTTCTTCAAATTAAATATGAGAGAAAATATGACTTTTTTTGTAATTTAAATTTGAAATTATTATTTACTCTTCCAGTAAACACACCTAAATACAGACACACACACACACACACACACACACAGCCTCTCTCTCTGCCTCGTTATTGGCTGGGAGCATGTTTAAAATGTGGTGATGGAGCAAATAAATCTTTTGGCTCATTTCAAGCCCATAGAAAGATGTTAGCAGTAATAATGATGTTTACAGATGAAGCACTGGATGGTAATATTTTTAAATACAACAACAAATAATCTACGCCTGTAGTCATCATAAATGAAACAGATTAGGAGAATGTGAAGATGAAGGCACAAAGCTGATAATCACCTGGCTTGAACTGAGAGATATGGCACTTCCAGACATTACTGGATTTTAAATATCCAGATTTCATTACTTAAAATAAAACATTTAAGGCAACATATGTTTGTATTTGGTGTTGATGCCAGCTATTATAGAGCCACAGTTTGGGAACCCAAATCTAATTGTGAGTTGGAGCTCTACAGCGGAAGTTATTCACCAGCCAAAGTTAGATTTCACCAGTTTCTCAAATACTCTTTTGCCTGTGCTTTCATTTTATTGTTCTTGCCCTCTTACACATATTCTCTTTTCATATTTCTATTTGTTAGCAAAACATTTCAATAGTGACAAAATGTTAGAAGTTAAATCTGAGACTTTTTCTTCATTCTGTGAAACACATTGAAACCATTTACTCTTTTTGCTCTCTTGAGAATACCATGTTTTTAAAGTCCCACATTCTTCTCAGTAGGAAGTGAAGGATTCTATAAGAAGTTACCATATAGGAATTTGCTGTAGAAAGCTTGTTAGAGAAAAAAAAAAGTTATACGTTTTATAAGATGGATAGAGTCCTCCTTTAAATATAAAAGAATTGTTAGTAATCAAGGCACAATAAGAGATATTATAGATAGGAGCTTGAAATAATGGAAAAGCACATATGGATTAAAAACAATTACATCATATTTGGACAAAGAGAATTGAAATGAAGAGAACTTTGACATGGTGCATAGGAGCCATAAGAAGGCTATAGACCCACATCTGATTTACTTGACAGAGGAAACTGAAGCCTGTGAAGGTGAAAGATTCACCTGCCACAGCTAGTTAATGGCAAATGCTGGGCAAGAATTTCTTCTTTCTCTTAAGAAATGATTTTTTTTAATGATTTTAAAAGTACTATATGCTTGTTATCGGTATGTCATTATTCAGTTTTCCCTTTGGCATGTAATTGAATATATATTTTTTCCTAGATTGTGTAATTGTCAAGAGGATATAGTATTTCACTTTGTTTTTATAAACGAATTAAAACTAATACATCCTACATATTATGTGATTACCTGTAGTTTATCTTGTGAGAGAGGTCTAAGACTCCTAAATAGCCATTGGAAGGATAATGTTTTTCCAAGGGAATGTTTATGAGTAACTAGAGGATCCACTGACAGCTGTTGAGCCTTTTTTGCAGCCAGGAAGTTCATAATCCTTAAAGAATTTTTCCTTCCTTTGACTTGGACATGGCTATCTGCCAAGTAAAGACAGTTACAAATGTGCTTTAAGAGTATGTGAGCAATGCAGTTGGGAAATTCAAAAGAAAACTGATTCCCTGTGTGGAGACACCACTAAGTGTTTTTAGTTAATAATGATTTATCTCTTCCTGTCTGATAGACAAAGAAATTAACAAATCTCTCTCTCCAAAATGAAAGCAAAAGGAACTCCAAACTTCTCTTTCTCCCCCTCAGATAATTTGCATGACCAGGAGACTTTCCATCACTTACTTTTTTCTGGGTTAACTTGAAAGTCTAAATTTCCCCGATGATGTGCTTTTAGATTTATTCAACTTAAAATGTTTTTTAGGAATGCAGTCTCATACAATATATCCTAGTATAGGATGGGTAAACTAATTCACAGACATAGAGTAATTCATATAGGAGGCAGCACATGTGAATATTCAATTAGTTTTACTACTTGATTCTCACAGAAGGAAACGAATTAACATTATCACCACTTCAAAACTGGACTGGCCATTTTATATGCAGGTTCTATTCTTTATGTCTGCCAAAAGCAAAGAAAGCCATATGTTCTCTCAGGGATTTTTCTCAGGTGTAGGGAAATTGGCTTTAGGGTCATTTCCTGTCATTTTCCTTAATGGTCTTAAACATGTGCATAGCTGTACAGCAGTAAAGTACAGACATTCATAATATTATAATTCAAAATGATCAATACCTGATTAGTATCAGATCAATCATGTGAAAAAGATTCTAGAAGACTTTCTAATCTCCAAATTATTTTGCTTGTATTCCAACTATGTAAAATAAATTCCCCTCATTAAGTCCTCATTTACTGTTCCCTATAAATAACCTGCCCATTAATTTACAAGTCATTCCTTCAAAACTTTTTATTCCCAAGACACTAAACATTTCATTGTATCATTCTTATTGGAGGAGAAATTATATTTAGGTATATATGGAATCAGCCTAAAGTGCACTCAAATTGGACTCCAATGCTTAGTACTATGTGACCTCTTTGAGTCTCGGGTTCCTCATCTGTGAAAAGAAGATGGTATTAATAATATGTATTTGTTAGTATTAAATGTAATACTATATGAGAACATGTAGTCCTGACTGGCACATACATGGTAGATACGTATATATTTAGGTATATGCCACCATTTCATGGCCCTGAGAGAAAATGGCTGCCAGGTTTCCCACTTAGCGGAAAGGTCCCTCTCATGTAGATGCTGTTGACTGAGTAATAAATTGATGAAGAAGGAACATCACTATGGGTTTGCTTGTGGACAGTTTGAGGCATGGGCACATGCATATAAAAATGTCTAGAAAGTAGATGGATAAGTGGAGCTACAGCCGAAGATAGTAAACTCAGTGGCGCTGCAGTGCTAAGAATGTCAACCTGAAAGTGTTAGTTGGAGCCTATGGCTTCACACATTGCTCAGCAAATATTTATTAAGTAGCTAGTTTATATTAGAGACTGTCTCAGGTACTAGAAATACAGGGGCCGACAACACAATGCCACTGCTCTCCTGAAGTTTGTATTCAAAAGGGGAAGAAGACAATAAAAACTAAGGGAGTAACAAAATCTCTGATGAAGACAGTGTTAGGAAGAAAACAGTGTGAAATTCCAGTGTGGGACAAGTACGGACAGAATAGCCAAAGATGGCCTCTCTGAAAGCTGAAAACTAAAAGAAAAGAAAGAACCCACCTACACAAAGATCAGAAAGCATAATAATCATCATCAATAACAACCGCAACTATCCCTTACTGCCAAGTACTAGTGTATATTGACTCATACTCATTTTTAAGCCACTTTATAGAGGTAAGATTGACATACAAAGTCTCTACATATTTAATGTATGCAACTTAATGAGCTTGGAGATAAGTATACACTTCTGAAATCGTCACCACAATCTATGCCATAAACACATTTAGTAAAGTTGCAGGATACAAAATCAACATACAAAAATTAGTTGCATTTCTATACACTAACAAGGAAATATCTGAAGAGGAAATTAAGAAAACAATTTTATTTATAACAGTGTTAAAGATAAAATACTTAGGAATAAGTATAGCTAAGGAGGTGAAAGACTTGTACCCTGAAAAGTATAAAACAATATTAAAATAAATTAAAGCAGATACAGATAAATGGAAAGACATCTCATGTTCCTAGACTGGAAAAATTAATATTGTTAGAATGTCTGTACTACCCAAGTGATCTACAGATTTGATGCAATTCCTATCTAAATACCAATGGCATATTAACTCATTTAAACTTTACTACAACAGTATGAAATAGGTTATTTCCCACTTTATCTCTGAAAGAACTGAGGCAGAAAAAGGTCAAGAACTGTTGATAGTGCGTTAGTGGAGGAGCTGGCATTCAGATTGTGGTACCCTGGCTCCAGAGCAGTTGCTCATCTGCACAAAGGGTAAGTGTATGTTGAGTTCAAAGTCCCTTAGGAAAGAAAGAGCTTGATGTACTAAGCAAAGAAAAAGGTCAGAGTTGTTAGAGTGGTGCTTATAGAAGACAGAGGAGAATTATAGGCCAAATAATTCAGGACCTTGCAAATCATAAGGCTTGTGGGTTTTATTATAAGTGAAATAGAAAGATATTAGAGGGACTTAAGAGGGAAACAGCATGATTTCTATTTTTACATTTTATTTTATTTTAATTTCTATTTTAAATGTGTAACTTTGGCTACCTTTTGGAAATACACTGTTAAGTTTGGTGACGATACAGAGAAAGGTGGTAGGATGTGATTGTGCTCATTCAGGTGAGAACAGATGGTTATTTGGTCAGTTAGTAGAAGGGAAGAGAAGCCAAGGAATATTTCTGAAACATGGCAGATATTATTACCGATTGACTAGTTATGGGAATAAGGAAACCAAAGGAGTTGAAAGCAGCTTCTCATTTTCGAAATTGAGCTATTAGGTAGCTATTTCCTAAAGGAGGAAAACGGAGGCAGGGAAAGTGTGGTGTGGGGAATTTGGAGGCAAAAATCAAGAGCGTTTTAGGATACACTGAGTTTGAGAGGCCTCTTAGACATCCATATAAAGATGCTGAGTGGACCGCTATTGCAAGCAATACAGCACTTGGAGATATCAGGCCTTAATGAGAGTCCTGGGGGAGAGGATGAGAAAACAAGAAAAAGGCCAAAGACAGTCTTTCAAAATTGTATTACCAACAAACTAGAGGTCTAATTGTATCAATGATTTGAGAAGAAATTATATTTCGCTATTTTTGGAATCAGCCTGAAGTGAACTCAAATCAAGCTTCGCTGCTTAGTACTTGTGAGACGTCTCTGACACTCAGGTTTTTAACCTGTGAAAAGATAATGATACATGTTTCATAGGATTGTGTGAGATAAGGTATGACAACATATATCATAACTGGCATATATATGAAATATATGTATATATGTATGTATATGTAAACTCATACTATAAATGTATGCCATATATACATGTATAAAGCCATATAAATTATGGAATGCAGATATGTAAGATATAGGTATAGATATATCTACATAGATATAGATACATATCTCTATTCCATCATTCAACTATTGTAAGTCTCAATTTCATCACCTACAATGGAGAATATTTATGAAGAAAGGAAAAGATGGAAAAGAAACTCCATACCTTGTGGATGATAGGGTCTGAGTACAAGCACTTGAAACATGATTCTGAGCCACACACAAGGAAGACTGCTCTGAGGAGCATAGTAGGCCCAAATATATTAAATGGTCTTTATTTTTATTTTTATTTTATTTTATTTTTTATTTATTTTTTTTGAAAGAAAGAAAAAGAAGAAAGGAAGTGAGAGTGAAAGAAAGAAAAAAAATAATATAACAGAGAAAGAAAGAGGGAGAGAGAATGGGATTCTTGTTTTATTGCCCAGGCTAGAATGCAGTCTAAAAATGGGTATTAAAAACCTCTTTTATGCCAATAATTGTGCTTAACAATGGAGACAGGAAAGAATAAGGGATGAAAATAACAA